>JAHRHJ020003533.1:0-149801 GCA_019776745.2 Taxus chinensis
CTCGAATTATTATGGCATTTGGAAGGTTTCCCGCATTGATCACATTCCTTTTATTTCATCTTAGAAAGGCTTCCTACATGGATCAATTTCTTTATTATATTTTCTTCCCCTTGTTCCCAAAGCTAGGGCATAGTTCTAGGAACAACCATATTGGATATCCCTCTTCCCGCGTAAAGGTACATCTCTAATCCCTTGTCATGTCAAACATTTGGAGAGAGCGCATATTTTCCATTCCCTCACGGTATTTGGTTAGTAAATAACTATCTTTGGGTTAGGTGTTAACACCTGCGATTGGCTGTTGTGTAGTGCCAATTGCTTGAGTGGGAACATTTCATGTTTATATCCAATCTAGTTCAAAGCCATGGTTTCCCTATATGCCCTTACTATAACGATGTTTAATTCATCTCATCAAGGTCATCTTTATCAAAATTGCATTATCAAATTAGTTATGAATTTCTACATCTATCCATAATATTCATGAAGCATTGCAAATACACTTTTAATTTGTTGAATTATACTTGATCACCATTACAATTATGAATCTATTGCGGTCCTTCTAAAGGCAGGTTCATTATCCTACAGCTTCTTATCACCTAAATGTTCAACAAATTCTTGATCCAGTTCTCTTCGCTCACCTTTGTCACTCATCACATTTTCTCCACATCATCCTTCTCACATTTCAGTCCCCTTCCACATGCCAAGTATCTACTTCATTTCCGCTTGGGTTTCCTTTCACTCTCCCACTTTCAGTTTGAAATCTTGACTTAATCACATACAACCAGGAATCTTACGTTAGGTATATCTTCTTAACTTGGATCCTCCCGTGATAGAAGCTTCTCCAGCATCTCTCTTCAGCGGACAACAATCACCACCACAAAGGTCTTTCCACTCCTCCTTTCTCTTACACTCTATATATCACTCTCCACTCTACTCATGTCATACTCTCCATCACACTGCAATATTCCCCATCCCACTATGTCCACACTCCTTGTTTCTTTAATCACCATCCTTCATCTTGATTTCATTTTGGTATACACCACTCAAGTCTTTTCATCATTCTTTCTTCCTGGTTTGGATGATCCTACTTAACCATCCCCATCACATGGGAATATTAACTAAGAGTCCCTCTTTAGACATGGTTTTCCATATGCCCTTCAACATCCATCACATCTTCCTCATCTGTATCTCCCGCCTTCATAGTAAAATATACTCTAACCACCATCCACACCTGTACCCAATATAATGTTGTCTTTATCCATCCATATAGGCACTGCCAGTTTGGTGATCTTACTTGAACTCCTCCTATGGCAGGAGATCTTCCATTTAAGAATCCTCTTAAGAAGATCTATCATCCGTACACGCACCCACCACTCCACAACTCACATCTACATTACGTCATTCCCCAATCATTCACATCCCTAACCTCCTCTTTTTCATTCTACCAATTACCACTTCCTTGATGCTTGCCCCAGGTTATATCCATCATCCCTTATTTGTAATATACTTAAGCGTGCTTCCCCATTCATTCGTGTCTTGTTTAATCATGTTTTTCTAATTCTCATCCACGACATCCTCTCCTCGCCTTCATCTTCACACACATCGCTTATCCCTCATTCTTTAATCTTTCCACTCCATTTCTAGATTTCTCCTAACTTCTTTCATCATCAATTTTTTCCATCTAATAATATAGTGAATTCTCCTAAAAAACACTCATTCTCTCATTCTCATAGCCTGGATCCTTTTCTTTCTTTGACCCCCTCCATTCTATCTTCATTCCTTCCTTTCCTCTATACCTCTGATCATCTCGAAAAAAGTATCCTCGTCCCTTCATGGGTGTTCCCCCTTCCATTCCTCACTTACTCCCCCTCTTCTCACCTTTTTTTCCCTCCTCCCCTACTGATCATTCTCATGGATTTCTCACTAACAGCCATTCGGCCTGGCATTCCCCTCTCCCTATCCCCCTTTCCTTCTTTTCTTTACCACCTTACCCCTCTCCTCTTTTCATTCATTCCTTGCCAATTTCTTCACTGTATTCATCATACACCCTCCTCTTTTTCTGTCATCATCAACTTATCCTCATCTCATGTACTAGCTCACGCATCTTGTTCCAAATCTGTTTCATTCCTCCCCTTGATGATTTCTCTTCTTTTTACGTTCCTGTTCCTTTTGCTTTCACTCTGTATCGAATAATCTTTGTGTCTTGGTTTCCACTTATGCATATTTTATTCGTTGTCCTCTCCTCTCTTTTTTATCCTTGTCTTATTTACTTCATCGTAATATTGTCCTCTTCCCCTTGTACCTTGCACTTCCTTCTTAATTTCCCATCGATAACCTGATCCGTTCAGTGTTTTCCAAATTTTTTTATCATCCCAACCATCCACATACATGCATTTCCATTTGGTCAGTCGAGGGGAGGGGAGATCATATTCTTTGCTTGGATTTCTTGCACCATGACTGTGCCTTCAATTTTTCTTTGCTCTATTGTTCTTCATTTTCAATTACCTCTCTCCTCCATTCTTCTCTTCACCCTCTTTCCACCTTTCATTTTAAAACATCTCCCCTTTTTTCATAATTTCATCTCCTCTAGTAACCCTATCATTTCGGCTAGTCTTCTTCTTTCTTGTTCCATCACTTACTTCTTTATTATCTTCTCCTGCCTCTTTCATTCCCCTCTTTTCTCCTCCTCCATCTTTTTTTTTCCATCACTTTCTATCCTTTTTGTCATCACCTTCACCTTTGACCTTTATTTTCCTCTTCTCCATCACTTCACAACTCATATCCTTCCCTTTTCCTCTTTCCTCATTAAGTCCTTAACACACATCCTCACACTAGCATTCAAAGTCAATTTTCCGATGTTTCTTTGTTTAATGTAACCACTGTGCAATCCATTCCATTACATCCCATCCCTCTCGTTCTTTCTCTCTAACAAAATTGACCCTCTCTATTCTCTTTTTGAGAACCTTGTCACATTTTTAAATCTTCGTCATTATTCTCTTAGGGGCCTCATCCATAATCATTTATAAAGAATATATTTCCATCTTTCTTTCTTTGACGCTATTTTTGTGCTTGGATAATACCAAAATGATCATCAACCCTGTGTGTTTCGCTCGGAATGTTTCATCCTTCTGGGAATAGAGTTGCTTCTATCCTTTCATTCCTTTTATAAACAGATAATGTTAGGGCTAGAGTATACCTGTTGAATGTCGGATGTGTGTGCCGTAACGTAAGAAAGATCAGGTTTGACTGTCGAAGAACTCCTTTTTGTCTTGAATGACTGAACCCTGCAAATAAGAACCAAGACTACAAGATTTTTTGATTAAACAATAATAGGAAACTGCCATTGGGCCTAGAAAACTAAAAAACTACTTTCCTTTCGAAGTGTCAGTTTCCCTCTAATATTAATTAACACAAAGACTGCAGAATATCAATTAAATTACTTTGTTGAACCGTTAGGAGAAGGTTGGTTTCTGTTGTAGTCAGGGAACCGATACCGTCACTGGTAACGCGATGCGGTAGGGTTTGGATCTGTACGGGTTAGGATTGTTTTGTTTGGTGTTTGTTGTTTGGTAGCTGTTTTATTTGAAGCTGTAAAATGGGTGATATTAAGACATGAGGCTTGATGGCGAGGTAGATGAACATGAATAGTGTTAGCTGTAATATGACACTTTGGGTATGTATTTCAGGATGATTTATGAGGACTATGATTCAAAAGCATAAGAAATGTTATAACAGAGTGAACTCAGATGTGACTTACTGGTTTTTGCCGAAGATGGAAGCTGACGCTCCTTGCATCTGCACACTGATGGTGCTTCAACTCATCTCTGCTATCTCTCTTCGGTGAAGTGAAGATCTGGACGCTATTGATCACTCTTAAAGACTCTGTTGATTCAAAAATCCTTCGACCATTTGATTTTGGTTTCGGGGAGCCCATTTACAGGAGCCGATGCGTTTACGTAACCGACGGCATCGAGTTGGAACCGGGGCATCGGTATAACAAGTAGGTATTTTAGTAAAATAGCCCACCTTCCCGACTTTTCTCCGAGAGATCATTGCTCTGCGGGCTTGGTCCATGACTATAGGTCGGTTTTTGGGTGGCAGAAAGGTGTCATTAGCATATGGGTGTAGGTGTGTGACCAAGTTATGGGTCTTAATTAGGTTAGTTTTAGGTTAGGGCTGGTCTGATGGAGGGGGGGCAAAATGAGGTTGGCAGTTAAGGTGATGTGGATTTCTCATGACCAGGTATTAATAAATAATGTGTAAGGTTTAGGTGATTAGTTTAGAATTGGCGAGCATGAAATGCTGGTTCAAAGTGGTCGTAATAGCACAAATTTGGGTCCTACATTAGCCCCTTATTTGTCGTGTACTTTTTTTGTAGTTGCACGGATAATAATAATAAGTGGTTTCACCCCTGTTAGGTATAGGTAAGTCCCCCCTCAAATCTATCACAGATTGATGAACTGGAAATTAGGGATAGTGTTGATAAAGGTAATGGTTTATAGGGGATGGAAGGTGGTGGGGGTGTAGTCCAAGGAAGCAGACGCATGTTTGAAATGCAATAGTAGACTAGGGTACTGATTTGACGAGCAAACCGCATGCCTAGCAAAGTTCGATAGTTATCCAAACAGGGTGATATAATAATCTGGTATCCAGGCAGTGGAGTAGCTCCCAAGGTATATACCAGGTAAGGTCAGGAAACCTTTAGGCATGTTCGCAGTAACCCACCTGGTTGGTTTTGGTTGAGATAGAAACGTCACGGTCTAGGTCTTAGGCAAATTTGGTGACATATCAAGCAAAAGGACCCTCCTCATGCTAAACACGAACATGTGAGCCTCGATTGAACCAAAAACACGATGGGTGGATCAACAGTGTATGTTTTTTGATATTGGGTGAGGTCCTCAAGTGGTAAAGCGGCTTGTGTCTTTCTACTTTTTTTGGGATATTCGTCTCAGGTGGGGGGGATTGGTTGTGCAAATGGGTAGGGTGTGAGGCCTTGGGTCGGGCCAAATTGGGTTGGGTTGCGCTTTATTGGTTGGCCGGATATAGTTGGTTTATATTCCTTGTTCGTTCTGCCAGATGTGTATGTTGAGGGCCTTGGGTCGGGCCAAAATTTAAGGGTGAGGCCTATGGGTCGGTCCGGATTATTAGTTGAGGAGGGGCCTTGGGTGGGCCAGATGGGTAGGGTGAGGCCTTAGGTTGGGCCAAATGGTTAGGGTGAGGATGCCTATGGGTCGGGTCGGATAGTAGTCAGAGGCCTTGGGATCAGGCCACATTGTTGGTTGTCTCCTTGGGGTCGGGCCAGAGTGTTGGTTGTCGGCCTTAGGTCAGGGCCGGTGAAGCAAAAACGTCTAAAGAGCACATGAGCGTTATAGGCGATGTGGTGATAGGCAACGTGATGAGAAGGGGCGATTAGTGAATAAGGGCAAGTGGTTAATAAAGGACAAAACTGGATATCATGTTGCTATGACCTTTACTAGTTTGGTGTAACCGTGTCGGTTTCCTTAGGGCACAATACGCCCTGTAATCTGTTATAGGTTACAAACCTATAAAAAGACAAATCAAAGGCCTGTCATTGCCCACATTTGCAATTTTTAAACCAACCGATTTTGTTTGTCTGAGAGTGGAATATTATATGTGTCATTGTTTGGCTGAGTGGCCTATTTGACTGGAGGGTGGTTTTTATCAGGGCCCCAGTGAGAGGAGGGGCAGTAGGTGATTGGTTGATGACCCAGAAGATGAAGTTGGAGCAATGGGCACAGCCGGGAGGAGCAGGAGTGATCTGGACCCAGTTGGACCACCCCCACCATCCCACCACGACGACGTTCGTCGTAAAACGTAGTTCGAAAAAAACCCCCCTTATTCCGTGGTTATTTGAAGTTTTATGTTACATGTGGGGTTTTGGGGTAGGAATTTGCATTTTTTGGAAATAATAAAAACGGAAATATTGAGAAAGGGAGAGGGTAGATAGGCCTAAATAGGCTAAGGCAGCTAGGTGGGTTAGTTTTGTAGGGTGTTTGTGGCGGGTATGTAGAGAGAAAAATGAAAAAGGTAAGTTGGGGGGCCCCCCCCCCGCCCCCGCGATGGTCGGCTGGCGGGTGATGACAAGGACCGATGTCGGTTGCTACTGCAACTGGGCTCGGTCGCGAAATTTGTGGTCAGGGTTGCTTTGTGCCGCCCAGGCGTCGGGTCGTTATCGGCCGGCGTCAGTTGGCATGTGTTTGTGGTTTTGTGTTTTTATTTGGCCGCTTTTATGTTTTTTTATTATTTTTTTGTTTTTGTTTTTGTTTTTGTTTTTGTTTTTGGTTGCGGTGTTTTTTGGGTGTGTTGAATATTGGATGTGTTATAGATGGAGAGTATTTGGGTAGAGATGGAGTTGGTTATAGAGTCTGTGGTTTAGTTTTAAAGATATGTGGGTATCGGTGGTTTAGAGAGTCGGATTGTGGTCGTGGGATAATGGGTGACAAGTCAGATATCGTGATAAAGATTAGGGCTAATGTAGTGGGTGGGGTTTTGCATAGGCCGTCAGCGCTGACGATGCGGGACCAGGATGGCCCCGCGTTGGTGGCGGATTCGACCACAAAAACAATGTGTCCACAGCGCCCTGGGCTATCATGCGCGGGTGGGACCTCGGTGGAGACCAGATTGATATAGAGCGATCGACTGAGCTCATAGCCTGGATGGTTTCCCTCATCGAGAGATGGGATCCTGACGACAATGTGTTCCCGTCCCGACTGGGAGATGATCTATCACATTGGAGTATGTGTATCGCATCCTTCGACGGCCGATCGAGGAGAGGGCAGTCTTCCGGTAGACCTCTAGGTATGGCGATGGACACACATCCTACATTTTTTTTGGAGATTTGCAGCCGCGCTAACTTACCTCACAACACAGACGCGAGTATCGGTCTGGTGACATTACCTGCCACTTACATGGACACCACTGCTTCCGTGCTGATGAGATCGGGATCACCTGCTTCCTTCACCCTCCTGGACTCAAATGGGGCCGCTTCCACGTGAAGTTGATTGGGGTTTCTGCTTGAGATGTTGGAGGAGCACACTTTACTCTTGGGGGCAGACCGACAGTATACCTGGTTCACGTTTATATAACAGGGAGGCTATTTGGGCTATCTCCGATTAGGCGGTTGGTATTTGCTCTAAAAACTAAACCTTTTTACTTCACTGTTGGCATATGACGACATCATATCATCAGTCCAGTATGGTTACCCCAAGCAGCCAGGGACACAGGTCATATACACGGTACGACTTTCAGAGGTGGGTTGGGGGCATGGGGCCGCCACGAGCAGTGCTTGCAAGGCGAGAGAAATGTCGCGTATTATAGACATTTGTTAAGGGCATGACACGGTAGATATCATATGGAGGCCTTAAAGAGGTCATACCTCGCAGAGGAGCCCGCTTAACAGTTGCACCTGACCAGTCAACACCTTCTGGATAGCAGGACCGGAGGCCAAGATTACGAGAGGGAATCCCCCTAGCGAGGTCCGCGCAGAATGGGCTACGAAGGACGATCCACCTCCCTTCCTCATTACAGGAGGATTGATGTAGAGGCCCCATTGCCTGCACCACAGCCCTTGTAACCCGTTAGGTGCAGAGAGGCCAGCAGGTGATGGTGACAGATTCATACATCACAATGGTGTACGGGGGCATTCTGGTTGGTGGGCTGGCCAGAGAGTAGCCAGATTAGCACCGCCGGCACACAGCCAGACTTCGCTGCAGGATAGGCAGAGTGAATCACTCAGGGGCAGGTGGCAAGCTATTACAGGGCAGTTGGCTGCTGCAGACAGGCACAGTTAGGTGTCTCAGTGGCAGCTAGCCCAGGGCGCAGGTACAGGCACCAGGCACAGGCAGCAGGCAGGGCCCCACCAGTAGTGGCACAACCACAGGACCACAACGGCACCAGCACATGCACCGGGGGTTTTTTACTACTGGCAAGTAGAGTCCGGGACAAGCCCCAATGCCCGCGGTGGCAGACGGGATAGATATATGATGTGAGCGTGTGAGGCCCGGTCCTATCCGTATGCCCTTATAGTACCCTGGAGCTGATTATCAGCCAATGCGGCACACCGAGCGGAGACCCGTCGCATAGTCAGAGATCTTAGGGAGGTGTCGCCACCCACAGCCGGTGTTGTCCGTTACTGTAGGAGGCCGAGAGGCAACCACACGGGACCAGCATGAGATATGTGCTCTGAGGGTGGTGTGGAGAGCTGAGTGATACCCGCATAGTTTTGTAATGGACATGAGCGACCGGTCTGCGACGGTTGTGTTGATAGAGGCCTCGTGCCTCTTATTCATTAATTATTTCATTCATTCATTATATACCGGCCTGCGAGCCAAGTACGGGTTGTACAGTTGATACCGGCCTGCGAGCTGAGTATATTTTGATATGAGGGACCGGCCTGCGAGCCGAGTCGAGGTTATTGATATTTATTGCAGCCTGCGTGCCGGCTTTGTCATTGTATTATGAGATCACAGAGGCCCCGATGCAGGGTACATTATACATTTGAAACTTGTATATATATATAGAGATGATGTTTTGATCCACATGCAGCGGTTCAAAATGTTTTTAAGTATTTAGTCAATGGTTTGTGATATAGAATGTATGATGAGTTTAAACTGACATGTTGATATATGGATGATGTTGATGTCTTTTGCCGTATATATGGATGACATGTTATATGATGAAATGTTTGCATGTTTTGGGCTGGTTTTGTGACATGGTTATATATGTATCTGATGAGTTGGATCCAAATGATGTATAGATTGATAGTTTTTTTATATCCTTAGTTGATGGCTTGTTTGTTTTTGTAAAAATAGATGTGTTAATGAAATTGTAATGATATGTGTGGGTAGATGGACAAAATATGGATAATGGTGTTGTGATGCAGGAAAAGAGGCGGGCACGACAAAAAATTAGGTAGAAAATGAAGAAAAGAAACCATGTTTTTTTTTTTTTTTTTTAATTTTTTAAAGGCAGGTGTGTAACCGATATCGGTTAGGGAACCGATGGCGGGTAGCTGATAGACTGATATCGGTTATATAACCGATACCGGTTATTTAGGTATGAGCTTTTCTAAAAATAGAAAAGCTAGGGTGGCACTTAAGTTCTAATTTTGAGAGCCATGCAGGAAGTTAAATACGCGAACGCGACGCTTTTTTGACGACTGAGACAGGTATTTGCATGAGAGATTTAAGTGATAAGGAGAAAAGAGACAGGAAATTGTATGAGAGATTTGGGTGATAAGAAAGAGACAGGGAAAGTGAATGCGATCTGAGATTCAGAAAGTAGAAAGGTGAATTTGAACAGAGTGGTGATCATGGCAGAACGAGGAGAAGCATCTAGCAGGCAAGGACGAGAGGGAAGACAAGTGCCACCGCAAGCTACTGCAACCAAGAGGTAACGTTTTGGTTGTGATTTGATTTTTGCATGTTTTGTGAATAGGAGGAGGAGATTAAGTGGGTAGATATGATAGCAGGGGTTATAGATGAGGTGAGTGTTACGGGGTAGGTAATCAGGTGGTTTCAGGTATGTTTGTATGTATAGAAAGGAATAACGCTCAAATTAGTGTCGTAGGTGGTGTTTTTAGGTAGGCTGTATGAAGGTGACAGTGACCGATATCGGTTAGGGATAACTGGTATCAGTTACTGAACGGTACCGGTTAGCTATAAACGATACCAGTTGCCGTAGGAATTTCCAGAATGTGAGAAAAAAAAACCCGTGGGGATTTGATGGATTGAATGGTTATTTGTTATTTTGATGTATGCAGGCAGAGGCAGGGTGGTTGAGGATGAATGATAGTGTACCAGCGCTGTTGTCACGAATCCGAGCGGATGTAACGCCAGCTGAAATGGACATTGATAAATCGTTTGGGGTTAAGTGGAATCCGCTATTATGCACGAATTGCATGTAACCATGTTATGTTGCAGGCGTTGATTGAGAGATGGAATCCTGAGAAAAATACCTTCTATCTGCCAACAGGGGAGATGACAGTGACATTGATGGAAGATGTGTTCCGTATTTTGAGACTCCCAATTATGGAACACCAGTATATCAGGCAATGCTAACGCAGGGCGGGGCAGCGATAACAACAGTATTTAACCGATACCGGTTATTTAGGTATGAGCTTTTCTAAAAATAAAAGCTAGGGTGGTAACTTAAGTTCTAATTTTGAGAGCCATGCAAGAAGTTAAATACGGGTAACGCGATGCTTTTTGACGACTGAGACAGGTATTTGCATGAGAGATTTAAGTGATAGGAGAAAAGAGATAGGAAATTGTATGAGAGATTTGGGTGATAAGAAAGAGACAGGAAAGTGAATGCGATCTGAGATTCAGAAAGTAGAAAGGTGAATATTTGAACAGAGTGGTGATCATGGCAGAACGAGGAGAAGCATCTAGCAGGCAGGGACGAGAGGGAAGACAAGTGCCACCGCAAGCTACTGCAACCCAAGAGGGTAAACGTTTTGGTTGGTGATTTGATTTTTTGCATGTTTTGTGAATAGGAGGAGGGAGATTAAGTGGGTAGATATGATAGCAAGGTTTATAGATGAGGTGAGTGTTACGGGGTAGGTAATCAGGGTTTCAGGTATGTTTGTCTGTACAGAAGGAATAAATGCTCAAATTATTGTCGTAGGTGGTGTGTTTAGGCAGGCTGTATGAAGGTGACAGTGACCGATATCGGTTACTGAACCGGTACGGTTAGCTATAAACGATACCGGTTGCTGTAGGGGAATTTCCAGAATGTGATAAAAACAACCCGTGGGGATTTGATGGATTGAATGGTTATTTTTTATTTTGATGTATGCAGGCAGAGGTAGGGTTGAGGATGAATGATAGTTTACCCAGCGTTGTTGTCACGAATCCGAGGCGGATGTAATGCCAGCTGAATGGACATTGATAAATCGTTTGGGGTTAGTGGAATCTGCTATTATGCACGAATTACGCGTAACCATGCTATGTTGCAGGCGTTGATTGAGAGATGGGATTCCTGAGAAAAAATACCTTCTATCTGCCAACAGGGGAGATGACAGTGACATTGGAAGATGTGTTCCTATTTTGTGAGACGTGGCCCCAATTAATATTAAGCCCCTTATGATCAGCATGCCTAACGCGGGAAGGCAACGATCACAGCAGTATTTGGTCATACGTACAGATCTGACAGCCCGAGCGAAGGTGTTGACATCAATATGGGGGTAATGTAATGCAGTAACACCCTAAGAGATCACGTTAGGGGTCATTTATATAATGATAGTGGTAGGGTATTAATGCATTACCGATGGCGGAAGGGGGAATATTCCAAGAGGCATTTATGTGTGTTATTTGGGAATGATAGAAATGAACGTGACATTCATGGACAGACCTGCATATTTGGCGGAGCTATAACAAGGGGTTATGAGCTTGTAGGCGAAATCACAGGACGACATTGTGGATGGTTCATACTTATTACAGAACTTTGGGCCTATGTCACATTGTTTGTGTGTCGACCAATAGCCGACCCATCTAGTCATGCAGAGACCGGAGTACAAGAGGTTGGGATTCAGACGATGGGTCCAGACAGAACAAGAGGTAAGATCTCATGCCGTGACGGGTTGACATTGAGTTTCAGGCAGGTATGGGAGAGGGTCGATCTCTGATATCTATTGGAGAGGCCTTAAACGGGAACTATATGTACAGAGAGCAGAGCGAGGGTTGAGGGGTGTAAGCGACTGAGGTGGATCTCGGGGCACAAGGCCAGGTGAGTTAAGAGAGGATCCCTATAGAATCGCGTACCAGGTGACATTTGGATTGGTGCAATAACTCACGCAGGATTATAAGACCATATATGAGGGATCGACGTAGATGCAAAGCATTCTCCACCGGTACCCCCGGGCCAACACCTCCAGAAGGTCCTTGAAGAAGTCTCCAATCGCAGGGTTGGATGCAGGAACGACATAGGCGATATTATGGGTGGGGGTAGGCATATAGCTGCAAGGTGTACTTGATCGTTCCTGACACTAGGGGAGGGAGGGGGCGGGTGAGTTGCAGGTAGTTATGAAGCGGTGATTACAACAGAGAGGTAGTTCTGTTCATAAACAAACGCGTTTAGTTCAGGCAGCCCAACCGCAGGTGAATGAGACAATAGGATTTTTCGCGTTTGGGAGTCACAGGCGGAGAGACTATAGGCTTGGAGTCCTCCATGCGAGAGGGCATATTCATATATGTTACAAGGAGAGATTGGCATATCAGTGGGCGGATACGCCTAGTCCGTGTTATTTGAGACAGAAAGGCCTGGCGAAAGGCATCGTCGATCACGATCTCTCCTGGGTCGGATGAGTCGTGAAGGGTCCTAAGTAATGTATCGAGGTATAAGATAATAAGGATGCCGACCTTGTGTCGATGATAGAGAAGATGTATGTTGTTTACTCTAAATAAAACTGAATATGTATGTTGATTTGAGTTATGAAATAATAAGAATTGTCTTTTGACTGTTTGGTGTTTTTGAAACAAAGGATAAAGAGGAATGTGATAAATAGAAATACAACACAAAACACACAACAAAAAACGAAAAATTTATATTTACGCACACATGATAGGTTATGGTGGGGATGGGTCGAGCTCACCTTGGAGACCCATGTCTCCGAATGCTGCCTCCAGATATCCCATTGGCCCAAAGGCAAGGGAGGGGCCTCACAGCCGAGTAGTTCTCCCTTAGTACCAGGGAGGGTTGGAATTCAAGCAATTTCGGTATGGTTGACGTTGGTCGGATTGGTAAAGTATATGGATCGTAATATTGGTAAGGTAATGAGGTTGCTGGTGTTGTGTAACGAATTGGTGTGTTGTAAAGGTATAAGGGAAGCGAAAGCGACCCTACCCAGTGGTAGGGACACCATGTCCAATTAAGATCACACCCGAACGAACGATCCAATGCGAGCAAAAGCAGGAAAGAATGCTTCGTATCTGAAAGAGCTAAACCAACCACCACAACGTAGAACATCGAGCCTTGAACCCCTAGGTTACGTGCATAGCGATAAGATAATAGGTGAAAATAGTTTGTAAGATCACAACCTATCAGTGTACGTCCTCCCCCTTGCGTTGAAACAAATGGGTGAGGTGAGGTGAATGGTATACTGAGGTATGGAGAACTTATTACGGAAGTGAGTGTTCCTGACGAAGAGACCCTACCACTAATAGACAAGTCCATGACGCAAGTTCTTTTGATGAAGGGTCTTTTATTTATTGAATGTGACTGATCGATGTGGGAAGTCTACAAGGGATATTGTTGTATTATTCTTGCGGTCTTCACGAGGCTGATCAATGTGAGAAGCTCTGATAAAGGCTAGACTTGTGTAATGCTGTCCTTCGAGGGAGTATTCTATTTATCGTAGCAGATAATGATTTTGAAAAATTTAATGCATAGTTGTCCTTCGGGGGAAGTCAGTCTTATATTTAATAGCAGTCAATAAGTTCGGCATTGCTGTCCTTCGAGGGAGCATCTATATTTGAATTTGGATTACATAGGTTCTTTTGGCATGAGCATCTAGTTTTGGTAGGAAGTTTGACTCCAGAAAATCTCATAAGAATAACGGCTTATTTTAATACTTAGTGGGGAGTCATTGACTAGACTAAAAAAGGGGAAGGCAATCGTAATGGGAGTGAAATTGAGCTTGATTTATTTGAGATGTAAGTCAAACAAAGTGTATGTAGTGGGAATGAGGCTCAAGGGACGAGGCAGTAGGTAGATAAGATGATATAACACTAAATTCACAGTAAATGGTCGAAGATGCGAAGGCATTAAGGGGCCAGGCTCAATGTTTACATTAAAAGCGAGCTAAACGATAAGTGCCTGATCCTAGTTTGGATTGATTTATAGAGGCCCAATCTAATTGGGGATCAAATTTTCGCAATTTCTCTTTTCTAGATTAGTTACACATGTTGATTCTCTTTGAGGATCAAGATCACCAACCTTAAGGTACGCTCATGAATTCGCTTAGCATAGCACCTTGATTGCGCTTTTGATAGATTTGAAGGTGATCGAGAGCTGTAAACGACGTTCTTCAGAAGCTCCAATTGGGCTAACCGCGTCTTGGCCTAAATCAAGCATTGGTGAGAATCTCGTGAATGGATATTCTTGAGGGAGGGTCTTTGTTTTCGAAGGTAAGACTCCTCGGTACTATCCAAAGAAAAATGGTGTGGCATTAGTAAGTACGAATGCTGTACCGCTAAGCCCAAGGGCAAAGGGGATGTGTCGTGCCCAATTTCTCCGGACTCATTGACACTTTTCTGAGGATTTTGGTTAGGTTTAACTAATATTCGCCTGTCCATTGCTTGTGATAGTAGGGGATGAGGAAAAAAAAAAAAAACAAAAAAAAAAAAAAAAAAAAAAGAAAAAAAAAAACAGAAGCTAGCTTGATACAAAGTTGTTCACAAAGGTCCTTGCAACCACTTATTTTTGAAAGATGTGTCCTTCTGTAATCAGGCGATGAGGAACACCAACACAGATATTGGTGGTTACTGAACTCGACAATTTTTATTTTTTTTAGTTGAAATGATGGAGATAGCCTCCACCCATTTTTGTGTAATATTCAGTTGCTGTGAAGAATCCATCGGTGACGTGCGAAGAGGATGGTATGACTCTCACCAATAAGGTTCTACACCCTCATTGTAGGAGAAAGGCCAAGTCGTCGGGCGACTGTACGGGTGGCAGAGTATGTTGAAGGTTTGGCATTTGTTTCACATAACACAATGCTTAACATATCGTAGGCAATCATATTTAGAGTAGTCTATAACACCTAGGTGAAGATTCGTTTGGCCAGCAAAGGCCACTTAAAATGTCCGCCACAAATACCGTCATGGACTTGTTTGATGGGTATGGGTGACTCCGCGCCCGTTAGACATCGAAGGAGGATGCCCATCAAAGCCACGTTTATAAAGAGTCCCCCATTAACTACAGAAGGAGAAACCCTTTAAGAAAAGCGCGTTTACCAGTACTAGTAGGTCAGAAGGGGAACAGAGGTTGTAAGGTATTGTGAATTGGTGCTCCAAGTATCCTTGAGTTAGCAGACCAGTATGTATCGTACAAACAACCGGGCTGATAATATGGCAAAGAGTTGTTGGACCAAGACGAAACTATTCATAGTTCGTTGATGACGCGGGATTTGTAGAGGCTAAGCAAGCCATAGTATCCTCAAATTTTGTTAGTGGAGCGGGGAAAATGGTTTGGATAGAATAGTGAGTAATAAGGCTAGAAGTGAGTCCACGTAGTGTTTGTACGTGATTAAATAAGGATAGAAGTGAGTCCGTAGTGTTTGTTACTTTTGCAGTTCCTCATTTTTCATTGGTAGATGCCCTAACTTGATTGACAACCCATTGAGAGTCGCCAAAAAATATTAATAGATTTGATACCTAAGTGTAGCGCCACCTAGAGACCCTAGAACAGGCTTCGTATTCCGCTGTATTATTAATGCAAGAAATCAAGTCCAGAATGAAGAGCTAGGCTCAGCGTCGAGAGAATGAGAACAACAGCCGGTCCTCACCTGTGGTGGCATTTGGATCATCGAAGAAGAAGAGTCATTGATACGATCCCCCTTGAGTGAAAAGTGGCGATGAGTTCGTCGGGCATGTAAATTGGTAAATTGTTCCCCAGGTAAAGGGCTTCCGCAAGTTGGTCTGCGATGGTTTGTCCTTTGATTGATTTTTGGTGGACGAACTCAGGTCGAGGTCGGCGGGAGCTGAGCCATCGGTCCTGATGCTTGGTTTAGATGAGGTTGGCATACTGTAATGGAGGGGGTCCGTGTTGGTGATGATGAAAATGTTTGTGATTCATAAGGTAGGTTTCGAGTTTTTGGTGCCCCGAATGATAGGTCTAGGCACAACTTTTCTACATGTGTATACCGCAGTACTAGTCCTCATATTCCACCAAATGTACGACTTATATAATAGACGGGCTTCGGAAGCAAAACAGGAGGAAACGCAAAGGGTGGACTTGTTATGATCGTTGAATGAGGGATTTCGGATCCTTCACAATGTGAGGATCCTTGCGTGAAGTGGCTGTGATTTCCTGACTTCTAGTAGATTCGCTTCAGCATGGTTGCGGTTCAGAGTAGGAATCTGGAATATTCAAGATCTCGCGCCATATCGGTAAGGGGGATGGAGTCGTTCTCCTGCACTCAAACACATTAATCAAAGGCGAATCCTCTGGCACATGTTGGATCCACTCAGGAAAGGGGGAAGAGAAGATGGGGTCCTCATTATCCGCTATGGTTTAAGTGGGGGATGGGATTAGAATACTGGATAGCCATTTATGAAAAAATAAAATCTTATGGGATAGGCAGTCAGGGTTATGATTCTGGGGTGAAGCTGGCAAAACATGGGAGTAATATAGGGTCAAGTAGGCGGTGACGTCTTCTTCTGGATAGAAAGACCAACTAACAGTGAGAGGCTAATCTCACGTGTAGACTAAGTAAGGAGTTATCCTGAAACAGAAGACCAAGATCACCTATTTGATCACTCCCAATGTTCCCTTGAGGGATTGTCGATGGGGTGAGGGTATGTCGGATTCAGTAAAGACCAAAACCCAAAGGCTAATTGGACAAGTACGAGGTTAAGAATGGGGTGAGCCATGACAACCGAAGATTGGTAAGGTATTTTGAAAATAGAAAGGACTCCCCACCAATAGGATCCTAGGGCAACGAACCTTTATCATTTGAAACCGAGAGGCCCAAAGCCTGAGCTGTTTGCGTGGTCAGGTTGGGTGTGCGGAGGTGTTTTCATGGGTAGATTTTCCCCCACAGCGATCATATAGGGTCGGAGTACCAGGGGGTACATCACTGGCTACTAGTACCAAAATGCTTATTCCCGCCAACGTAGGTCATCACGTTATCGGATAGGGATATCTCGATCCATGCCTGAAGGTCATCAATATAAGGGTTCAGGAAAGAACTAACCAAGGGAGGCTCATATAGGCGGCAGAAGAGGCTTTGGACAGCTGAGCTAGTAGGCATCAATTGTTCCAAAGATTTAGGTGTAGGCAGGGAGGTGGATGGTTGAGGGGACGTTGGTCCAATCGGTTGGGTTACTTCCCAAGAGGAACGGGGAGTGATTTGCATTGGGGTACATAAAGGTGCTAGAGCGCCGTAGGGACACGGGCGAACTTACAATTGGTTCAAGTATCATCCATGGGAGTGAGGTTTTAAATTATAGAGTTTTCAACTGTTAGGATGGCATGTTTTGCGGTGTACGTTACTAATGCCACCATCTTTTGTTGCGTGTCTGGAACGACCAAACTGGCAAGGTAATGTCATAATCCTATGGTGTAAAATTGAGTTTATACACACAACACGTTATAATAAAAATCGCATATAGTGATTGTCGAAATCTTAAATACCAAGATCCTTGAGGATAAATTGAGGGGAGGGCGGAGTTCAAACACTGAGCTGGAGTTCCCCTTTCCTATAGAATAGATTGTTCATGCAGGTCACTTTAAGTTTTTCGATTTCTAGCACCAAGGCTCGATGCCCTGCACCTATAATGAGATACAGGTGTTTGTTTTCCCATATGGTTATGGCCATGCTTACATGGTTGCATGAAGGGAAGATTGTGTGCAACCTAATGATGTCGATTAAGTCTATGTAGCTCCTAAAACCTAATTTCCACAATAAGAGAACATGATCGATGCTGATAGAAATAATGAATATGAACATTCACCCGTTCAGTTCTATAGTGTAAGGGTGGCTAATTGAAAGAAAATGCTAGAATTTTTTGATAATTATTACAATATTGAATAAAAACAATCAAAAAGAAAAAAAATTAAGTTTTAAATTTATTCACCTCTATTGTAGGCTCTGATATATCTAAGCCAATGGGCTCAGAAGGACCATGTGACGTAGTGCCACAAGGGCAATCAACTCTTGGAGAGGAATCTCCTTGTGAAATTAAAATATAACATATTATTAGACACATGTTTATGGTTACTATAAAATAAATAAATAACTTGCACAAAACAAACCACTTACCGAAAATATGGTTGTGTCCTCTCTGATGCGTGTCAAACACGTAGGTGCCATGGGATGTGAAGCTTCATGTATGTAGGGAGTAAAAATACATAGTTATTAGCTCAACATAAAATATTACGTAATATGAAAAAGAATTAGTGTTCACAAATTTTTATATCATCATCATCGAATGTGAAGTAACCTGTATGAAAACAGGACATTTCATAATTATTAGCCCAACATATGACATTAACATTGATATGACATACAATTATTGTTCACAAAGTATTATATTACCGTATTTTAATTTTTTTCTTCCTATAATGCATAATAATGAATATTGAACATGGATGGGAACATCTCAAACTTCTCTATTTTTTGTTCTTGTACATTGCCATAACCATCCCTGGAGTGATGCATTATAATACACGATAAACTAAAACAGATAGTGCAAAAACTTGTTATCTCATTTTTGTGTTTACGCCAAAATTGAGATAACCCTAAGAAATTTTTTGTGCTAGTTTCCTAAGAATGCCCTTTCAGAGAGATAATTAGGTTTTCGGGTTTCAATAGCAAGACAACATGTGTTTTGGATGCTTCATGTTGTGTGTTCCCTGAAACCTGAAACCCGCATCAAGTAAGTCTTTTGATTTAGTGGGTCTTCCGAGCATTGGAACATGCCTTTGTCAAAACATGCTTCATGTCGCATGTCTTCTAATCCCCGAAGACCGATTTACAACTTTGTTTCAGGTTTGTGGGTCTTCCGAGCATCGGAACATGCCTTCGTCAAAACATGCTTCATGTCGCATGTCTTCCAATTCCCGAAACCTGATTTTCTCCTTTGTATTGGGTTTCCAGGACCATTAAGCATCATGCTTCATGTCGTATGTCTTCCAATTCCCAAAACCCGAATTAATAGGAAATCCTTTGTGTTGGGTTTCCGGATATCCCAAGCATGTTGACATGGCATTAATGCTGAGTTGTCGGGTAGTTGACACATGTCAACTGAAGTGTATTAAATGTGAAATTTCTTAAAAATACTCGGATTTCCACGTCATTTTTACCAGACATACTTTCTACCTCGTGGATTTTCGTGCATGAATCTTCGACCCAGAAAATCAACTCGCCTCTATGCCTGATTGCATTGCTCATTTTTGATCATTTTTCATTTTGATTGAAGGTATTTCCCTTTATTCTTTGTTTGTGATTTTTGTGGAATAATTGTGTAAAGGATTCTTCCAAGTTTCTGTCTTTTTCTTGTTGGGGTTATTGGGGTTTTATTTATTCCGTTTTGAGGTTGTTTTCCAATCAAGTTTGTGTTTTAGGGTTCCCCCTATGGAATTCTCACTTTGTTTTATTCCTTGGAATATGTCATTGTAATTAAAAATGTATCAAGAATATAAACAATGGGGAAGAATTTGCATGTTTCAACCTAACAATTACCTGATTCCCTCTTTTCAGGTTTCGCAGGGTGCTTTGCAGTTTTCAAAACCCGAAGTGTATCAGGAAGTTCAAGGTGTCAGACACTTCAAACATTCTGGGATCCTCCAAAGATAGCGAGATTTCTAATCTCTCTGACATCTCCAGTGTGTCAGGTTTTCTAAATTGTTTGACACCTTATGATCTCTGATACTCTCCATTGTTTTGAGCCTCTAAGATTACTGAGTAGGTCCTCAAACCTGGAAGTGTCTAAAAATCAGAAGCAATCAGTTCATTCCTCCTTTGAGATTCCTCATGTCGGACCCTGGTTCATCACAAGATAAGACTAAAAAATCAGGGAGGATAAATTACAAATTTAGGAAGGTGGAGTCTCCCTCCTACATTGATTGCAATTATGAAATCCGGGATACAGAGCTCAGAAACATAGATATGGAAGATTTTTGGAATAGGATCAAGAGTTCTTCCCAGACCCCATGGATGAAATTAGTATTTGGCAGTGGTCTTCCTCTTGCAGTAGGTTTCCCCATGTTTTCTCAGTGCCCTGAGTTCATCTTGATCTGTGCTTCAAACTATGACTCTACTTCTCATTCTATGAAAAATCATGCGGGAGAGGTCATAATCAAGTTGCACGGAGGTTACTTCGATGATCTTCTCAAGCTGCCTAACTTTGAGGAGTATGGAGATGTAGATCTCAAGTCAGCCCAAAAATCTTGGAATAATGATAAGGAGGATTGTATCAAACACGTGAACAAGAAGTTCCTAATCAAGGCCAAGCCGGCTATTTCCAGGTTCCCAAGACTTGTTCCTAGAAGTGATTTCATTCAGGAAATCAATGATATCATTACTCTGTTGAGTTGGGTTTTTGGTTTTCCTGAAACAGATGTTTTCCAAGGAAGGATGTACCAATTCATGATCATTATCAAGAAGAATCAATAGGGGATTGATTGGGGTACTCTTATCAGTAACTAGATAGATTCTCAGATTAAAATGGTCTTGTCTACTGGGAAGTTTTATATGTCCTTGTATGTCACCTATGCGGCGGCCAGCATGAGGAATTATCCTGGATTGGACACAAAGGGGAAAAAGATAGTGGAGCATGTTTATCAGTATTTTCCTCAGCTAACAAGAAAAGGGTTTGAAGACCAATTCAAAAGGGTAAATGATGCCTTCTTTTACAAGAACATCTACAGGTTAAACCCAGAATTGAGGAAAACGAGGGTCTGTGATGAGGCATGGGATGAAGTTTAAAAATGGGGTTGTGTCTTCTTGCAATTCAAGAAGTTTACATATCTTCAAGTAGTCATGTACCCAGGGGATCCTTTCCATTTTCCTAGATATCCAGGGGACAAGCTAATCTTGATGGAGTTGGTCAGGCAATTGTTGGATTTTCACAAATTCCAACAAAGTAAACACAAGGCCGTTGTATCTTTCCCAATTTCTATTGGAAGGTATACTTGTTCAACAGTGGTGAAGGCCAAAAATGTTGTACATGAGCTTCAAGACAAGTTGAAAAAGCACATGAAGCCCAGAGATGGATTCGATTTTCAAGGATTCCTTAAGTCATATGGAACTCTGCACTCGCATGTACCAAGCATAGAAGACATCTGGATTGATTTACGTGATGAGGTTGCTATATGAAGAAAATATCATATCAGGTTGACACTTGTAGAGATTTAGATGCTCGAGCTTGTTGACATACCAGAAGGTACTGGTGATAATGAAAGTGTTCTGGAACCTTCCTATGATGGATTGAATGAAGATCAATATGTTTTCCCACCTATTGATTGGTATATCGATGAAAAATCCTCCATTACAGATAGATCGTCCCTAATTCTTGCATGCACCAAGGCATGGCTCACCTTTTGGGGAATGAGTTTCAAATAAAATAATTTTTCAAAGTTGGTTGCTGCAGAAGTGGGGCCCTCGAAAATGGAAAAGGATAAAAGCTCTTCTAAGGGACCTATAAAGGTCAAGTTTGTCAAGAAGAGAAGAGAAGAAGAAACCCCTTCAATTGTTACTCTAGTTGAAATGGTGAATGTGCCAGAATCACCAACACCACCAGAAATAGGAGAAATTTCTTTGGAAAGAGAAGTAAGCCAGCCCCTAGTTTCACCATTTGCTGACTGCCCAACTAAAGTGACCTTATCTCTTGCATCCCAGGCTTTGGTGTCAGGATCTGCACTTCCTACTTCACAACCACTTCTACCTCCTCTTTCCCCATCTATTTCATCGGTCATGGCCAGAATTTTCTCTGGACTCTTACCTCTCTCTGCTAGGACCAAAGTAACTACAAACATGCCCCCTCCTGTACCTCTTTTCACTGAATCTGCTACCACATTGGTGACTGTCCCCACTCCACCAGTGGATCTCCCTCTCCTTGAAAGTATGATACCAACTTCTACGACAATGGCAACTCCCTCTAGCATGCCCCAATGGTTACTTGAGAAAACTTTGAGGAAAAGCAAGGTGGTTGTACCCATACCATCCTTTGATTTTATTTCACTCAAGGCTTCTACTGCTGAATCAGCTAAGAAACCCAAAATAGTTTCAATGGTTTTAGTGGACACTTTCGGGGCATAAGTTTGCAGAGATCGCCACTCCCACGAATAACAAAACCAAAGAGGACATAACGGCCTCTAACTATCAGATAACTAGAGTGGCTCTAGGAGAAGTTACAACAGAAGGATCACAACACGATGCACAAGATGCTATAAATGTGCTATGCCAGAAATTGAAGGAAATAAAGGACATCAAAGATGAGCTTAAAGAAAAGGTGGAGTAGTTAAATGAAGTATTACTTAAGCTCTCAAAACCCCTTGAATCTGTACCATCTTCCTCTATCCCTGTCGGGTTCAATTTCTCATCAGTACCTATAATCGAGAGGATTAATTAAAAAGGGAGAGTGGTCGATGAATGGACCCAAGGCTGCTCCAACAGGGGAAAGAAGTGATTCAAGACACCGTATAAGTTTATCAATCTTTGGGGAATATACAGAGTGATGGGGAAATGATGGATGATGATTTCTCTCAAGAAATCGGACACCTTGATTTGACTTTTGAAGCTCTCTAGGTATTGAAGCAAATTCCATCACACATCTTGGTAGAAGAAGGTGTCATCCCACATGCGGATAAGAATTTCCAGCTGACCAAAGCCATAAGGTTCAAGGTAAAGATTCTCAATGAAGCTTGCGGTAAATTGAGAGAATCAAGAGATCAATTGATTGATGGAAAAAGTGAACTGGAAGAAGAACTGCTGAAAATTTGTGCAAAAGTGTCAGGTGGAAACTCAGGCATCCTACTAGCTGATGATCTTTTCAAACAAATCCAAGAATCTATTTAGCATGAACCAACTCATGGATTTGGTATTGAAATCATTGACAGGTTTGTAAAGGTTGAAAATTATTTGGAGGCCCTAAGAAAACTCAACAAAAGATTGAGAAAGCTTCCCGATAGTGCCAATGAAACTCATGAGACATGTGAAGTCTTGAGTGATCATTCCATTGCACCTGATGAAAATGAGATGCAAGGTATAATCCGGAAGTTCCAAGAATTTTAGAACAAACAGGCTTAGCTGGAAGAAGAGAAAGATGAGGAAGAAAAAGATGACGATTCAGACTAAGCATTGATGCGATGTGTCATTTCAATCTTGAAATTGACATGTCTTTTTCATTTTTGTTTCGTCACATAGGAATCATATTTTCACTTGGTCTCCTGTGTGAGAGTCAAACAAAATAGGACTCTTATTAAAAGACTATTTTATAGGGTTTGTCCTATTTTCTCTCAACTATTTTTATTATAAATAAGGGATGTACGTACATTCCAAAGGGTTGAGGTTTTTGGAATGTTGAGAACTATTGTGAAGAAGAAAAAAATTTGTGTTTTCTTTTAATCATTTGAGGAATAGAAGCTGATGCTATTTTGTAAAATTTTTGTTGTGAGATGTATGTTTCTTAAGATATTGTTCTTATGTTTGTAATCTTAAGCTATTATTTGTTTAGCATCTTGATGATTCTAATCATTTTAAACATTACATTTGTTATCAAAATCTCGTATGATTATTTCATGCTCTGTGTTTACTCGAAAGAAAATACGTTCCTCTCATTTCCTTTCCATTGTGTTTTTTCCATAATAATAATTTCTGACCTAGTCCATTTATAAAGACAACATCCTCACATAGTATGGATATGGATTTCAAGATTCTATCCCAACCCCAATGGTTAGATTAGTGTGAATATTGTATGCATTATTTTGATTGTGTTTTAGATTAATAATAAACAGGCAGCCTCACCTATCTTTGAGGAGGGATTTAATCCCATGTACTGTGGTTGAACCTCATATTTTGGCTTTACAAAATATCCAACCAATATTTTTTGGCGACTCCGCTAGGGAATACGGATTAATAGTATAAATCTTATCCTCTTGGTGTCTGGCGACTCTGTATTTGCCTTATTTTTAACAATATCTCTTTCCCGGTTCAAGCTAGCTGGAAATATCTTCACTCGGTCCCACTGAGCCCAGGGTGAAATTGATCCACTCTTTGAGTTGCTACAACAGCACAATTTCAGTCTTTCCCCCAACAGCGTTATTTCTAACCAAACCAGAAGTTCTTCGCCTGTTCAGAGAAAATGGATCCCCGTAGAACGAGACGTGTCTACAAATTGTCACACGTTATTCTTGTCTGAAACTCAGATCCCCATACGCACTCTTTTATGAAGGATGGTAGCACAACCTATTCCCTGGGGCACAACTATTGGTCCTCTTTCTTTAACTCCACCATTGTACGAGTTACCACATGGATCACGTAAAAACATTCCCAAGTTCAATGGGGATGGGAAGAAACATCCTAATGAACACATTTCATCTTTCTTTGTAGCATGCATTGTCCTTGGAGTAGCTCATGAAGATGTCTCTATTCGACTCTTCATTGAAACGTTGCACGGTGCAGCAACCGAATGGTTTTATCACCTTCCAAATGCATGCATCACAAACTGGGCTACCATGAGGACCAGATTCGAAGCACGTTTCAAACCAGCCGAAGATTCTCATGCTTTGTTAGCACAACTTACCCATATGAAGAAGGAATCACATGAACCCATGCGGGACTTCGTGGAAAAGTTTAACAAGCTGATCTAAAATATTTCAGAAATAGTTGTACCTACTCCAGAAAATCAGAAATGCTTCTTCATTAATGCTCAGCCTCTCGATGTGAGCTTTCTATTAAGAAGGTCATCTATCCCAGATTTGGCTATCGCTCAGTCAATAGCTATTGAAATAGAGGATGATCTCATTTTGGCCGAAAGAATCAGGAAAGATGCACCCAAACCTAAAAATCAATGTTCTTCTCAAGGTAATACTGACCCTATGATTCAAAAGATGGCTAACGATTTAATTACTTTAAAAAAGCAAATGTCCCAGTAGGTGAGCAATGTTCCGTATCAAGATATCCCTAGATATAATTTCAATAACACCAATGGTGCACCTGAAAGAGATAGGCCGCGGTTAACTCCTGCTCAACCAAGACTAGCGATCGAAGCTCCTCCCGTTAACGTGGCAGTAGAAATATTTGAAGAATAGGAAGAACCAAAAGAACATGATTCCACCGAGGCTTTTGAATCTTCAGGATACACTGACGAGTCTTATGACAATTCAGTTGGTGACTCCAACATTGGGTATTTGGAATACGAAGAAGATGAATGTGCATTGGATGGCCAGCCATTTTCCATCTTCACTCGATCCCAATCTCAGAATCCAAGAAAACCTCTTGGAAGCCCCAAGGAGAAGAATAAGGAACCTTCCATCGCCATAGTTAAAAGAGGTGCCCCTATTTCAACGTAAATTGAAAGAGAAGTCACCAAAAAGGTAAAAAAATTCTCCTCATTATCTTTCTCCTAGGGTCAGTGCCCAAGCTCAAGCTCACGAGATTAGAACTGAACTTACCATCACCCATTCTTATACTTCTTTCGACATTATCGATCATGCGAAAAGAACCAAGATCCAAATGTCAAAAGTAGAATACCTTCAGTCAAATCTTGAACAGTTCAAAAAACTCACCAAATTCATTAGAAGTAAAGCTACCGTTCCCCCACCTTCAAAATATATTTTTCCAAATCCTACTCAATCCCTACCTTAGAAAAATTTGACCTCTGCTTCTTCTTCAGGAAAGATTGAACCATTTTGTTTTTCTTTGCTAATAAATGGGTTTAAACTCAGCAATTTCATCATCAACTCAGGAGCCTCCGACAATGTTATGCCCGAAAAAGTATCCCATTCCCTTGGGCTTACTTTGACTATGTCATATGGACGGTGTTACTCCATGGAAACCAAACAAGTTCCCTTGATTGGTCAAATCAAAGATGCATAGTTTGCATTCATTGCCTTCCCAGAGAAGAGAGTGAAAATGACCATTCTAGTTGCTAACATTCCTACAACTTATGGTATCCTCTTGGGTAGAGGTTTTTGTAAATATTTCAGAGGAGATATTAATATGGATTAAACAAAGGCTAGGATTCCAGTCAACAGGGTTTATCATGTTCTCCATCCAGAACCTCAGGCAAAGTATTTGGTAACTAAATCAGATGACCCTAAGGCTCAAATTCTTTTCGAAGATGCTAGTTTTGGAAATTATTTCATGACATCAGATATACTGGCTGTAGACATCAAGAAAGAAGATCCTAATTCTATTTGGACCCTCGAATTTGATGGTAGCTATTCAACCACCGGATCGGGCGCTGGTTTAGTTCTTATATCTCCTAATTCCGAGATCTTCACCTCTGCTTTCAAATTTCAGTTTGATAATACTAATAACATGGCTGAATATGAAGCTCTGTTACTAGGATTAGAAATGGAAAGACAGAAGGGAATTCAAAATCTCAAGGTTCAAGGGGATGCGGAGTTGATTGTCAACTAGGTCAAGGGAATCTATCAAGTAAAAAATGATCACTTGAGACATTAGAGGAACAAAGTTTGGGATAATATAGAATGCTTTGATGCATTCTCCATCAAGGTAGTTTTGAGAGATTATAGTGACAAGGCTGATTCTTTGGCCATGTCTGCATCCCTCCTTCTCCCTCATCTCCAGTTCAAACAAGATACATGCACCATTGAGATTGTGTATCGTCCCAGTATCCCAGATAATGTGGCTCACTGGCAAGTGTTCAATGATGATCAACAAGTGTTGACTTTTCTAGAAAAATTTGACAATTTTAGTGAGTTGTACTTTGAAGGTTTGGAATCAACTTTCCGTGAATCTATCTCAGATCCATATCAAGAGGTTGATGGTGAGTTTATTCAGCTTAAAGGAAACAAGATACCCAAAGGTATGGTTTCTCTGGAGGGTTTGTTTGACAAGCATGATCGTTTTATTCAAAACAAGAGACAAGTTGAAGGAGCTTCTTCCTCGGAAGTAGATCAAGTCAATCTAGGTTTGTCTGATCAACCTCGGATGGTGAATATTAGGAAATTTTGTTCCCCTAAGGAGAAAGAAAAATTCACTTCACTCCTGAAGAGATACATGGATGCCTTAGCCTGGTCCTATGTAGATTTAAAATCCTTCAAGCCCAAATACGTACAACACAGTATTCCTTTGAAGCCTGATGTAAAACCTTACAGGTAGAAGCAAAGACATTAGAATCCCACAATCTCAAGGACTATCCTTGCGGAAATTAAGAAAATGTTAGATGCCAGAATTATTTTTCCAATCCATCACTCCACCTGGATTGCTAACATCATCCATGTCAGGAAGAAGAATGGCGAAATCTGGATTTGTGTTGATTTCTGGAACCTAAATCAGTCTTCATTAAAAGACAACTATCCCTTGCCTATCATAGATCAAGTGTTATAGACTATTACTAGATCAGAAATGCTATCCATGCTCGACGGATTTTTAGGATATAATCAAGTTGAGGTAGCTACGGAGGATCAACACAAGACGGCCTTCACAACCCCGTGGGGGACCTTTTCTTACAGGAGGATGCCTTTCGGCTTGATCAACGTCAGAGCCAATTTTCAAAGAGCTATGGACTTGGCATTCAGAGACCTAATGGGAAAAGTCATAGTGGTATATTTGGATGACTTGACCGTTTTCTCTAAAAGATGGAGTGATCATTATGATCATTTAGAACAATTACTCTTGAGATGCAGGCGTCACAGGATTTCATTAAATCCCAAGAAGTCCATGTTCGGAGTGACTGAAGGAAAGTTGCTAGGTCATATTGTGACTAGAGAAGGAACCAAAATCGACCCAGAGAGGGTGAAGGCCATTCAGAGCCTTACCCTACCCACAAGTAAAACT
Source organism: Taxus chinensis (assembly GCA_019776745.2). Lineage (NCBI taxonomy): Eukaryota > Viridiplantae > Streptophyta > Pinopsida > Cupressales > Taxaceae > Taxus > Taxus chinensis. The sequence goes on from JAHRHJ020003533.1 coordinate 27,710, forward strand.
GGAGTTCATTCCTTCTTCGGAAAGGTCAATTTCCTAAGAAGGTTCATACCTGATTTTGCTGATAAAACCAAGGATATCCTTGGGATGATGAAAGGAAAAACTCCATTTCGATGGAGTACTGAAGGGAATCTTACATTTGATGAATTCAAAAGGGCAGTTTCTTGCGCTCCTATCCTAGTATGTCTAGATTTCAAAAAATATTTCATCATGTACAACTATGCCTCCACTCACACAGTGTCAGCCATCCTGATGCAGGAGAACGGGGAGGGCATTGAAGCTCCCATCACTTTCATGAGCTGTCCATTAAAGGAACATGAACTAAAAATGTCACAAATTGAAAAGCATGCTTATGCGGTGGTACGAGTGGTGAAACATTTCAGGTACTATGTGCTGAACTCTCATACCCTCGTTCTCGTTCCCGACACCGCCGTTAAATCCATTTTGACTCAACAAGAGCTGGGTAGTCAATGAGGTACCTAGATAGCTAAAGTTCAGGAGTATGACTTGGACATTAGACCTACCAAGTTGGTACGAGGAAGGGGCCTGTGCCAATTGATCACGGAAAATCATGCTAAAACAGAATGCAAAAGGACCGAAGACACCTCTTCAAAGTTTCCCATGGTGCTTTTAGTGAGCACAACTGATGAATGGTACACAGATATTGCTTTCTTTCTGACTTATGGTGAATTTCCCCCGCATTTAAGCCAAAAGGAGAAGAGGATAGTCAAGTTAAGATCTGCAAGATACCTCCTGTGGGATAACAGAATATATAAGAAAGGTATTGATGGTGTATTCCTGCGCTGTGTTGATAAGTCACAGCAGGTAAAGTTACTTAGAATCATTCCATAGTCTAGCATGCGGAGGACATTTCTCATCCTCTGTAACAACTTATAAGATCCTACGGGCTAGGTACTATTGGCCTACTCTCTTTCAGGACTTAGCAGAGTGGGTGTCCAAGTGTGAAGCTTGTCAACATTTCGTTGGTCGCCCTAAGCTAACAACTCTTCCCCTAAAGCCCATAGTGATTGAAGAACCTTTCTGCTAGTGGGGAATTGAATTCATTGGAATGTTGAATCCAGCCTCTAGTGCCAGACACAATTACGTGCTTATTGCTACAGACTATTTTACCAAGTGGGTGGAAGCTGCACCAATCAAGCAAGCAACCTCAGAAGCCGTGTGCAAATTCCTTAAAGAAAATATAATTGTCAGATTCGGTGTGCCTCACAAGATTGTGGCTGATAATGCCTCCAATTTCTCATTGCATTAGTTGACATAATTTTTATATGGATTCGGCATCACCCTGTCTCACTCATCTAATTATTATCCCCAAGGTAATGGGCAAGCTGAGTCCAGCAACAAGAACTTGGTTACCATAATTAGAAAGCTAGTAGATGAAAATGAGAGGACATGGCACAAAGCATTGTATGATGCATTGTGGGCTGATCGGATTACCCCAAAGCGAGCTATAGGAATGTCTCCTTTCCAAGTACTATATGGGATTGATGTTGAGATACCTATCTCAGTAGAGTTGCCAGCCTTACAGTTGGCCAAAGCAGTCGAAGATGTGACTTTTCAAGATTCTATTGAAAAAAGGGTTATGTACCTAGCTAGGCTAGAAGAGGAATGAAGCAAGGTGGTTGATTGCATTGCAGATCATCAAAGAAAAGTAAAGAAAATTTTTGACAAGAAATCAAGGCAACGTAATTTTCAAATTGGAGATCTGGTGTTGCTTTGGGATAAGAGGAGGGAGCAGAAAGGAATGCATGGAAAGTTTGATTCTTTGTGGAAAGGACCTTTTAAGATTCATCAGCTGAGTGGTGAAAATAGTTTCCATCTATCATATCTTGATGGAGAGTTACTCCCTTTGCCTTTCAGTGGTCAACATCTAAAGTTGTTCCATCATTAATGAAAGATGCTCTTTTGCATTGTACATACTTTATTTTTTGTCGTGTGTTTGCTTTTGGTCTTCTTTCTTTCCTTGTTTTGTTTTCAGTTTTCTTCTTTTCTGACTCCATAGCCCAATGGATAAAGCCAGAGATTCTGAGTTCTCTTCCTTTGATATCACAAAGAAAGTCCCCAACTAGAGCCAGTTGTTATCTCATTTTTGTGTTTACGCCAAAAATTGAGATAACCCTAAGAATTTTTTTGAGCTGGTTTCCTAAGAATGCCCTTTCAGAGAGATAATCAGGTTTTCGGGTTTCAATAGCAAGACAACATGCATTTTGGATGCTTCATGTTGTTTGTTCCCTGAAACCTAAAACCCACATCAAGTAAGTCTCTCAAGTTTTCGTGTCTACCGAGCATCAAAATATGCCTTGTTCAAAACATGCTTCATATTGCATGTCTTCTGATTCCCGAAACCTTTGTATCAGGATTTACTCCTTTGTTTCGGTGTTTTAAGAAACCCGATTTGCTCCATCGGGTTTCCGGGTTCCGAGCATCGGAACATGCCTTCATTCAAAACATGCTTCATGTCGCATGTCTTCCGATTCCTGAAACCCGATTTGCTCCTTTGTATCGGGTTTCCGGGGACCATCAAGCATCATGCTTCATGTCTGCTTGCTTCCCGCAACCTGAAACTTGAATTAATATGAAATCCTTTGTGTGGGGTTTCTAGATATCCCAAGCATGCTGACATGGCATTAATGCCGAGTTGTTGGGTAGTTGACACATGTGTCAACTGAAGTGTATTAAATGTGAAATTTCTTATAAATACTTGGATTTCCACGTCATTTTTACCAGACGTACTTTTTACCTCGTGGATTTTCGTGCATGCATCTTCGACCCAGAAACCTGACTCGCCTCTGTGCCTGATTGCATTGCTCGTTTTTGATCATTTTTCATTCTGATTGAAGGTATTTCCCTTTATTCTTTGTTTGTGATTTTTGTGGAATAATTGTGTAAATGATTCTTCCGAGTTTCTGTCTTTTTCTTATTGGGGTTATTGGGGTTTTATTTATTCCATTTTTTTGTCTTCCAATCAAGTTTGTGTTTTAGGGTTCCCCCTTTGGAATGATCACTTTGTTTTATTCCTTGGAATATGTCATTGTAATTAAAAATTTATCAGGAATATCAACAATGGAGAAGAATTTGCATGTTTCAACCTAACAATTACCCGATTCCCTCTTTTCAGGTTTCACAGGGTGCTTTGCAGTTTTCAAAACCCGCAGTGTATCAGGAAATTTAAGGTGTCGAACACTTCAAACATTCTAGCATCCTCAAAGATAGCGGGATTTCTAATCTTTCTGACATCTCCAGTGTGTCAGACATTTCTAATCTTTCCAACATCTCCAGTGTGTCAGACATTTCAATCTTTCCGACATCTCCAGTGTGTCAGGTATATCAAATTCTCTGACATCTCTAGTGTGTCAGGTTTTCTGAAGTGTTCGAAACACCTTCTGATCTCTGATATTCTCCATTGTTTCGAACCTCTGAGATTGCTGAGCAGGTCCTCAAACCCAAAGTGTCTAAAAATCAGAAGCAATCAGTTCATTCCTCCTTTGAAATTCCTCATGTCGGACCCTGGTTCATCACAAGATAAGACTAAAAAATCAGGGAGGATGAAGTACAAATTTAGGAAGGTGGAGTCTCCCTCCTACATTGATTGTAATTATGACATCCGAGATACAGAGCTCGGAAACATAGATATGGAAGATTTTTGGAATAGGGTCAAGAGTTCTTCCCAGACCCCATGGATGAAATCAATAGTTCGCAGTGGTCTTCCTCTTGCAGCAGGTTTCCCCATGTCTACTCAGTGCCTAGAGTTCATCTTGGCCTGTGCTTCAAACTATGACTCTGCTTCTCGTTCTGTGAAAAATCAGGCGGGAGAGGTCGTAATCAAGTTAGACGGAGGTTACTTCGATGATCTTCTCAAGCTGCCTAACTTTGAGGAGTATGGAGATGTAGATCTCAAGTCAGCCCAAAAAGCTTGGGACAATGATCAGGAGGATTGTATCAAACACGTGAACAAGAAGTTCCTAATCAAAGCCAAGCCGGCTGTTTCCAGGTTCCCAAGACTTGTTCCTAGAAGTGATTTCATTCAGGAAATCAATGATATCATTACTCTGTTGAGTCAAGTTTTTGGTTTCCTCGAATCAAATGTTTTCCAAGGATGGATGTACCAATTCATGATCATTATTAAGAAGAATCAACAGGGGATTGATTGGGGTACTCTTATCAGTAATGAGATAGATTCTCAGATGACAACAGTCTTGTCTACTGGGAAGTTTTATATGTCCTCGTATGTCACCTATGTAGCGGCCGGCATGAGGAATTATCCTGGATTGGACACAAAGGGGAACAAGACAGTGGAACATGTTTATTGGTATTTTCCTCAGTTAACAAGAAAAGGGTCTGAAGACCAATTCAGAAGGGTAAATGATGCCTTCTTTTACGAGAACATCTGCAGGTTAAACCCCGAACTGAGGAAAATGAGAGTCTCTGATGAGGCATGGGCTGAAGTTTCAAAATGGGGTTGTGTCTTCTTGCAATTCAAGAAGTTCACATATCTTCGAGTAGTCATGTACCGAGGGGATCCTTTCCGTTTGCCCAGATATCTAGGGGACAAACTAATCTTGATGGAGTTGGTCAGGCAATTGTTGGATTTTCACAAATTCCAACAAGAGTAAACACAAGGCCGCTGTATCCTTCCCAATTTCTATTGGAAGGTATACTTGTTCAACGGTGGTAAAAGCCAAGAACGTTGTACATGAGCTTCAAGATAAGTTGAAAAAGCACATGAAGCCCAGAGATGGGTTTCAATTTTCGAGGAGTCCTTAAGTCATATGGAACTCTGCACCCACGTACCAAGCATAGAAGACATCTGGATTGATTTACGTGATGAGGTTGCTGTCTGAAGAAAAGATCATAGCAGGTTGACACTTGCAGAGATTCAGACACTTGAGCTCTTGCTGACATACCAGAAGGTACTGGCGATAATGAAAGTGTTCTGGATCCTTCCTATGATGGACTGAATGAAGATCAATATGTTTTCCCACCTATTGATTGGTCTATCGGTGAAAAATCCTCCATTACAGATAGATCAGCCCTAATTCTTCACATGCACCAAGGCATGGCTCACCTCTTGGGGAATGAGTTTCAAAGAAGATAAGTTTTTCAAAGTTGGTTGCTTACAGAGGCGGGGCCCTCCAAAAAGGAAAAGGACAAAATCTCTTCTAAGGGACCTATAAAGGTCAAGTTTTTCAAGAAGAGAAGAGAAGAAGAAACCCCTTCAATTGTTACTCCAGTTGAAATGGTGAATGTGCCAGAATCACCAACACCACCAGAAATAGGAGAAATTTCTTTGGAAAGAGAAGTAAGCCAGCCCCTAGTTTCACCATTTGCTGACTGCCCAACTGAACTAACCTTATCTCTTGCATCCCAGGCTTTGGTGTTAGGATCTGCATGCTTCCTACTTCACAACCACTTCTACCTCCTCTTTCCCCATCTACTTCATTATCATGGCCAGCATTTTCTCTGGACTCTCACCTCTCTCTGCTGGGACCAAAGTAACTACAAGACATGCCCCCTCCTATGCCTCTTTTCACTGAATCTACTACCACATTGGTAACTGAATCCCACTCCATCAGTGAATCCCCCTCCACCTGAAAGTATGAAACTAACTTCTACAACTAGTGGAAAATCCTTCTAGCATGCCTCAATGGTTACTTGAGAAAACTCCAAGTAAAAGGAAGGTGGTTGTACCCATACCATCCTTTGATTTTAGTTCACTCAAGGCTTCCACTCCTAAATCAGCCAAGAAACGCCAGTTTCAAGGGTTTTAGCTGGATGCTTCAGGACACTGAAGTTTGCAGAATCGCCACTCTGACTGTCAATACCAGGAAGGTGATTGTAACTATCCATAACCAGCCTTTCATCTAGGAGAGGTGATGACAGAAGGAGCACAACAGGATGCACGAGATCTGCTCTTACGTGCTATGCTAAAATATAAAGGAAACAAAGATAACAGTAGGGATGAAACCTAAAACAGTTGGCAAGGGTCCCTGGTAGCATGCCCCAATGGCATACTTGAGCAAACTACGACGAAAAGTAGAGGTGGTTGTATTGTCGACATCCCACGACTGATTTTCAAAGATAAATTTCTATTTTATGTCGACACTAATGTATGTTTCCTAGGAATAGGATTTCCATTTCATTAATATATGTATTAGGAATAGGATGTTGTTAAGTGTAATTAGTAGTTGCGTCCGATAAAAGATAACGGCACCGTCAGTACGGTACCGCCAATAATGTGGAGTATGGTAACAGTCAAAGTACAATAGGAATGTTGTAAAAAGTAAATATTTGTCGTAAGTGGTCCAGTAATGTTAAAATGTCAAAGTTTGGGTAATTAGAGAAGTAGGGTCTACATGATTAGGAATTAGAAATATTATATTGGTAATAAGGACAAGGAGTGAGGTCATAAATATTTTGTGTATTTTATTTGTAAAAAGTCTAAAAATGTGGAACCCATGTAAAATGATAAGGTTTATCTTATCTTAACAGATAAGCTTACATGTACAGATAAGAGTTAAGGTATGGAATATGATTCCGTCAGAGTGGATTTCTTATCCTATCTTAGAGATAGGATGGATAAGCCTGGAAGTTCTATAAATAGAGAGGCCACCCCCCTCATTTAGCATAGAAAGAAGTAGTGAGAAATATTGTATGAGAAGTGTGCGAAGGAAGCCATCAGTTAAAGGTGTGTTGAAGAAGCCATCAAGAGGTGTAATTGTAAAGTTTCTCCCATAGTCTTGTTGAAGAATCTCATGGGTGAGATTGTAACAGTTTCATGTTGATATTATAATTTATTGTGATATTTCAGATTTATCGTCATTCTGTCTTATCATAGTCAATGGTATTCTTGTGTTATGTTGTTGTTTTGTTTCCAGATTACATCCACCAAACTAAAGGCTGTGCATTAGTAAATAATCATAGCACGAGGAGTTCCCGGTGAAGAATTATCATAGTGCCGGATTGGTGATGACATTTTGGTTCCGTTGCCGGGACCATTCCTCGTTGGTGGATTTTCTGGAGAGATATTCCCACTTAGTCAAAAATCAATTGGAGGGTAACCTTGTTTTTACTGTGCATAGTAGTTACCATGGTAAAGTCACTTTTTACCGTGAATAGTAGTTACCATGTTAAAGTCATTTTTGCCATGAATAGTAGTTACCGCTGGTAAAGTCCTTTTTGCTGGGAATAGTAATTACCACAGTAAAGTCACTTTTTACCGTGAATAGTATTTACCGCAGTAACTTCACTTTTTACTGTGAATAGTGTTTACCACAGTAAAGTCAGTTTTTACCGTAGTAAGTCAAGTTTTACCATAGTTTACCGTGGTCATTTCTATTTTACTGTAGAAAGGTGTAAAGTCACTTTCTAGTATAGTGATTCCAATTATTTGTGCACATAAGTCTTGTTAATTGTACTTGTGGGTTGGTATTTCACGGTGGTTACTTTTGAAAATGGGAAAGATTCCTGTTTTTTCAGCTCAATCTAATGAAGATGCTTCTTCTTTCATTCAAGAGTTTAAACGATCTTGTATTTGTAATGGCCTTATAAGAAGGGAACAATGGATTGAATTTTTTCCTACCTTTTTGGATGGTTCAGCACTTAGGTGGTTTGAAACACTAGGTGATAATGTGAAAAATTCATGGGATTTATTAACTGAAAGTTTTCTTGAAGAATTTGGTGAACAACAGAAATATGCAGATCTCATGATCGAGATCACAAAGCTATCCCAAGGAGAGAAGGAGAAGATAAGGGATTATCATGCTCGTGTTCTAGAGCTAAGGAGGAAGCTCGATGCCCAGATCCGGAAGGAAGGACTTAGCGGATGGGTTGATGAATGGCGTGGATAATCTCCTCTGTAAGCACTTCATTCTTGGGATGAAGCCAAAGATCAGACAACGAGTGAAGTATGACCACCCAGCTACCATTGAACAAGCAAAGGAGATTGCAAGAAGGCAAGAAGAAAGCATGGAAGAGGAGCCCAAAGAAATTGTTGCTAAAGTAGAGCCTACACCAGCACCTTTGGTCCAGAATCCACAACCACTCCCGGTGAGCACAAATATTTCTCCTAGTACATCTACTGAGTATGAAGATCTGCTCAAAAAGATGGGTCAGTTAACTATTAATCTTCTTCAAGGAAAGGAATTTAGTTCTCAGGGAGGAGATAGAGGTCTAAAAAGAAATATTTCTGAAGTTGTTTGTTATGGTTGTTATAAAAAGGGTCATTATAAGTATAATTGTCCAGATAGAGCTTCTACATCTGGTAAGGGAGATAATGATAAAGGAAAAGCACCTGTGAATTCTTTTGATGTAGTAGATAAGAGCAGAAATAATGAAGTAGATGTGTTTGTAACAAAAAGAAAGAAAGAAAAAGATAATCAAGATGGAAATGATCCTAAGAAGATGAAAGGAGAAACTAGTAAGAAACATAGGAGAAGAAAGTTGGGTGTGCAGGATTTTCTGATTTCACAGGGGCAAGGACCATACTCCATCTTGGAAGATCTGTCCAAAAGGCCTACAAATATTACATATGGTCAACTCTTGGCTATGTCTTCTGAGAAGAGGCGGGAGTTGCGAAGTGGACTCAATGCTCGAAGAAGGAAGGAGGTTGAGGTCCCTGTTTTGGAGGCAGAGGCAGATCCCTATGCTCCACAAGCTGAGGTATTATGTAATGGTATTTCAATTCATGATGTCTTAGTTGATGGAGGTGCTGCAGTTAATGTAATGACTGAGTCTGTAATGAATATGTTGGGTTTAAAAATTGATCGCCCTTCAACACTTATGTTAAGGTCATTAAATAAGGGAAAAACTAAACCAGAAGGTGTAATTTCAAATGTGGCAATATCTGTTATGGGTGTTGTATGTGTGGTAGACTTTCAGGTGATGAAAAATGGTACTGTTGCGTACCCAATGCTGCTGGGAAGACCATGGCTAAGGAGAGTTCATGCAAGAAACTACTGGAATGAAGGTTTCATGACACTTGGACGTGGTAGAGAGAGGGTGAAGATAAACGTGATCCCTCGACATCATAAAGTAGAACCTGTGGATTCAAGTGATGAAACTGATGATTGGACATCCTCTGATTACTCTAGTACCAGTGAAGTGGACACTGAAGATGAAGAAAGCGAGGTGGATGTTTCAGTCATGGATATCCTGCCAGTCACACCAACTCATGACCCCATAAAATTATCTGAAGAAGAAGTTGATGATCGTCTCCAACAAATAAAGATTGGTGATGTTGTGATGGAGAGTGAGAAGGAATCCTACCTCCAGCTCTTTCGAAGGTACATACACCTATTCACTTTTGATTACAAGGAACTCCGTCAAGTAAGTTGGGTAGAACATTGTATTGAGCTGGTAGATGGTGCTAAGCCCATAAAGCAAATGCCATATAGAATGAATCCTAATTTTTCCAAGACTGTAAAAGAAGAAATAGATAAGTTGCTTGATGCAGGATTCATATTTGCTGTGGAGAATTCAGAATGGGTTTCTCCCATTGTGATCTCAATAAAAAAGAATGGGAAGCTACGCATTTGTGTTGATTATAGGAAGCTCAATAAGGCAACAAAGAAGGATCATTACCCTCTTCCATTTTCAGATCAGATCTTGGACGAAGTAGCTGGCCAGGAGTGCTATAGTTTTGCTGATGGATATAGCGGCTACAACCAAGTTCGTATAGCAGAGAAAGATCAGCTGAAGACCACGTTCACCACTCCTTGGGGAACGTTTGCTTATAGAGTTATGCCTTTTGGGTTGTGTAATGCTCCAGCAACATTCCAGCGTTTGATGAATAGGGTGTTCGAACCCTACATTGGGACCTTCATCAGAGTATTTCTGGATGATTTTTGCATCTATGGGAGCAAGTTGGACCACCTGCACCAGATGGAGACAACATTTCAAAGGTTAGATGAAGCACAAGCCTCACTAAACCCTACAAAGTGTGTCTTTGGATGTTCTAAAGGCGTTTTGTTAGGGCATGTTGTATCCAGAGATGGTATTGGTACTGATCCTGATAAAGTTTCAAAAATCAAAGATTTACCATTTCCTATGAATAGAAGTAAGTTGAGATCATTTTTAGGCCATGTGGGTTACTATAGAAGGTTCATCAAGAATTTCTCAAAGATTGCACAGCCACTAACCCAGTTCTTGAAGAAGGATGTTACTTATGAACCAGGAAACAAGGCGCATGAAGCTTTTGGACAACTGAAGGAAGCCCTGGTGTCTTCACCTGTTTTGAAGAATCCAGATTGGAGCAAGCCATTCATTGTGTACACTGATGCCTCAGATGCAGCACTAGGTAGTACTTTGAGCCAAAAGGATGAAAATGGGAATGAACATCCAATTTACTTTGGGAGCAGACAAATGAGCAGTGCTGAGGTAAACTATACTGTAACTGAAAAAGAGGCTCTGGCTATCATTTTTGCTGTAAAGAAGTTTAGAAATTACTTGCTAGGGCAGAAATTTATAGTTGTAACAGATCATCAGGCTCTGAAATATATTGTCAATAAGCCTAACCCATCAGGGAGGATAGCAAGATGGATAATTTTGCTACAAGAATTTGAATTTGATATTATAGATAGGCCAGGAAAGAAGCATGTCAATGCAGATGCACTCTCTCGAGCCTATGATGGTTTAGGATCATCTTGTGATGATGATGATTTTCCCGATGCAGCATTGTTCTCCCTTGACACAATCCCTAGTGAATACATAGATATTTGGAATTATCTGAATGAATTCAAGTTTCCTGATGGTGCCAATGCAAAGACTAAGAGAAAGATTACTCAAGCCAGTCGTCCATATTCTATTCTGCATGGAGCATTATTTCGAATAGGACCTGATGGACAGTACAAGAGGGCAGTTGGACGTGATCAAGGAAAGGAGCTGCTAGAAGAATTCCACAATGGTACATGTGGAGGGCACTTCTCTGGACAACTTACAGCAAGAAGGATCTTGGATGCAGGTTATCACTGGCCCACTCTTTTTAAAGATTGTTATAATTATTGTAAGACATGTGATATTTGTCAAACACATGGTAACCGTAAGACTTCATCAGCTCCATTATGTCCTATTCTTCCACTTGGTCCCTTTGAAAAATGGGGAATAGACATTGTAGGTCCACTTCCAACTACATCACGTCAAAATAAGTATATTGTAGTTGCCACAGATTATTTAACCAAGTGGGTTGAAGCTAGGCCATTGAAAACAGCTTCCATGGATGAAGTGGCAAGGTTCATATATGAACGCATTGTCACCAGATTTGGTTGTCCATTAGAAATTGTAACAGATCAAGGAAGCCACTTCATTAATGAGGTGGTAGAAGCCCTAGTCAATAAGTTTTCTATCAAGCACAGGAAGGCAACAACATACAAGCCAAGCACAAATGGACAGGTGGAACGAACAAATTTTGTGCTGTGTCAAATTCTAGCAAAAGATGCAGCCTTGCAGGTACATAAATGGGATAAAAGGATTCATGCAGCATTGTGGGCATATAGGGCAACATCAAAGTCAGCAACAGGATACTCCCCATTTCAGTTGGCCTATGGCATTGATCCAGTTCTTCCTATTGAGTTTGATATTCCCACTGTGAGAGTTATGAAAAATGAAAGGATGGATGAAAGTGATTCAGTAAAAGAAAGGTTGGTACATCTTCATTTGCTAGAGGAAATGAGGGAAATAGCAAAGGATACAAGCCATAAGAAGAAAATGAAGCAGAAGGAGTACTTTGATCAAAAGATCCGGTGGTCTCCATTTCAAGTAAATGACTTGGTTCTAGTATATGATTCCAGATACAAAAAAAGAAGACAGAGAAAATTTCTTCCAAAATGGATGGGGCCCTACAAAATAGCAGCTGTGCATGAAAATGGTACGTACCGACTGGAGGAATTGGATGGCACTCCCATTACGAAATGGGTCAACCACGACAAGTTGAAGATTTTCCAAGCACCAGAATAGTCTACTCCGAGGACGGAGTAGAAGCTAGGAAGGGGGAAGATGTCGACACTAAAATTTTCCTCCAAAATTTCTATTTCATTAATGTATGTATTAGGAATAGGATGTTGTTAAGTGTAATTAGTAGTAGCGTCTGATAGAAGATAACGGCGCCGTCAGTACGGTGCCGCCAATAATGTGGAGTACGGTAACAGTCAAAGTACAATAGGAATGTTGTAAAAAGTAAATATTTGTCGTAAGTGGTCCGGTAATGTTAAAATGTCAAAGTTTGGGTAATTAGAGAAGTAGGGTCTACATGATTAGGAATTAGAAATATTATATTGGTAATAAGGACAAGGAGTGAGGTCATAAATATTTTGTGTATTTTATTTGTAAAAAGTCTAAAAATGTGGAACCCATGTAAAATGATAAGGTTTATCTTATCTTAACAGATAAGCTTACATGTACAGATAAGAGTTAAGGTATGGAATATGATTCGTCAGAGTGGATTTCTTATCCTATCTTAGAGATAGGATGGATAAGCCTGGAAGTTCTATAAATAGAGAGGCCACCCCCCTCATTTAGCATAGAAAGAAGTAGTGAGAAATATTGTAGGAAGTGTGCGAAGGAAGCCATCAGTTAAAGGTGTGTTGAAGAAGCCATCGAGAGGTGTAATTGTAAAGTTTCTCCCATAGTCTTGTTGAAGTATCTCATGGGTGAGATTGTAACAATTTCATGTTAATATTATAATTTACTTTGATATTTCAGATTTGTCATCATTCTGTCTTATCATAGTCGATGGTATTTCTTGTGTTATGTTGTTGTTTTGTTTCCAGATTACATCCACCAAACTAAAGGCTGTGCATTAGTAAATAATCATAGCACGAGGAGTTCCCGGTGAAGAATTATCATAGTGCCGGATTGGTGATGATAGAATCTATCATCTTTCAATTTCTACCAATCAAATTGGACATCTTGATTTGACTTTTGAAGCTCTCCAGGAATTAAAGAAAATACCATCATAACTCTTGGTAGAAGAAGGCATCATCCCACATGTGGATAAGCATTTCTAGCTGACCAAAGCATCTAACCAGGTTCAGGCTGAAGATTCATTAACGAAGCCTGTGGATAAACTTTGAGAGAATCAAGAGATCAGTTGATTGATGGCAAGATGACCTGGAGGAAGAACTATTAAAAATCTGTGTAAAAGTGTTAGTTGGAAACTCAGGCATCCTATCAGTCGATGATCTTTTCAAACAAATCCAAGAATCTATTCAGCATGAACCAACTCACGGATTTGGTATTGAAATCATCGACAGGTTTGTAAAGATTGAACATTCTTTGGAGGTCTTGAGAAAGCTCAGCAAAATATTGAAAAAGCTTCCTGACAGTGCCAGTGATAATCATGAAACCTGCGAAGTTTTGAATGATCATTCCACTGCGCCTGACGAAAATGAAATGCAAGGCATAATTCGGAAGTTCCAAGAATTTCAGAACAAACAGGCTCAGCTGGAGGAAGAGAAAGATGAAGGAGTGAAAGATGACGATTCAGATTAAGTCCTGATGCGATGTGTCATTTCAATCTTGAAATTGACATGTCTTTTTCATTTCTGTTTCGTCACATTTTTGAATCATATTTTGACTTGGTCTCCTGCGTGAGAGTCAAGCAAAATAGAACTCTTTTTAAAGAACACTATTTTCTAGGATTTATCCTATTTTCTCTCTACTCCTTTTATTATAAATAAGGGATGCTTATGCATTCCAAAGGGTCGAGATTTTTGAAATATTGGGAGCTATTGGAAAGAAGAAAAACTTTGTGTTTTCTTTTAATCATTTTGAAGAATAGGAGTTGATATTATTTTGCAAACTTTGTGTTGTGGGATATATCTTTCTTAAGACATTGTTCTTACGTTCATAATCTTAAGCTATTCTTTGTTTAGCATCTTAGTGTTTCTAATCATTTCAGACATTATATTTATGATCTAAAGCTCGTATGATTATTTCGTGCTCTGTGTTTACTCGAAAGAAAATACGTTTCTCTCATTTCCTTTCCATTGTGCTTCTTTCATTGTAATAATTTCCTGACCCAATCCATTTAGAAAAACAATGTCTTCCCAACGTGTGGATATGGATTTCGGGATTCTATCCCAACCCCAATGGTTAGATTAGTGTGAATACTGTATATATTGTTTTGTTGTGTTTTAGATTAGTAATAAGCAGGCAGCCTCACCTGTCTTTGAGGAGGGATTTAATCCCATATACTGTGGTTGAACCTCATATTTTGGATTGACAAAATATCCAACCAACAGTTTTTGGCGACTCCGCTGGGGAATACGGATTAATAGTATAAAGCTTATCCTCTTGGTGTCTGGCGACTCCGTATTTGCCTTATTTTCAACAAGATCTCTTTCCCAGTTCAAACTGGCTGGAAAGATCTTTACTCGGTCCCGCCGAGCCCGGGGTGAAGTTGATCCACTCTTTGAATTGCTACAACGACACAATTTCAGTCTTTCTCCCAACAGCGTTATTTCTAACCGAACCAGAAGTTCTTCGCCTATTCGGAGAAACTGGGTCCCTGTAGAACGAGATGTATCTGCAACTTGTCATGCGTTGTTCTTGTCTGACACTCGGATCCCCATACACACTCTTGTCAGAAGGATGGCAGTACAACCTGTGCCCTGGGGCGCAGCTATTGGTCCTCTTTCTTTAACTCCACCATTGCACGAGTTACCACATGGATCACGTAAAAACATTCCCAAGTTCAATGGGGATGGGAAGCAGCATCCTGATGAACACATTGCATCTTTCTTCATAGCATGCGGTGTCCTCGGAGTAGCTCACGAAGATGTCTCTGTTCGACTCTTCGTTGAAACGTTGCATGGTGCAGCAGCTGAATGGTTTTATCACCTTCCGAATGCATGCATCACAAACTGGGCTACCATGCGGACCAAGTTCGAAGCACGTTTCAAACCAGCTGAAGATTCTCATGCTTTGTTAGCTCAACTTACTCATATGAAGAAGGAATCGCATGAACCCATGCGGGACTTCGTGGCGAAGTTTAACAAGCTGATCCGGAAGATTCCAGAAATAGTTGTACCTACTCTGGAAAACCAGAAATGCTTCTTCATTAATGCTCAACCTCCTGATGTAAGCTTCTTATTAAGAAGGTCGGTTATCCCAGATTTGGCTATCGCTCAGTCAACAGCTATTGAAATAGAGGATGATCTCATTTTGGCCGGAAGAATCAGAAAAGATGTACCCAAACCTAAAAATCTAGGTTCTTCCCAAGGTAATACTGATCCTATGATTCAAAAAATGGCTAATGATTTGATTGCTTTAAAAAATCAAATGTCTCAGCAGGTGAGCAATGTTCCGTATCGGGATATCCCTAGATGGAATTTCAATAACAACAATGGTGCGCCTGCCAGAGATAGGCCACGGTTAACTCCTGCTCAACCGAGGCTAGCAATTCGAAGCTCCTCCTGTTAACGCGGCAGTAGAAATAGTTGAAGAAGAGGATGAACCAGAAGAACAAGATTCCCCCGAGGCTTTTGAAGCTTCAGGATATGCCGATGAGTCTTATGACGATTCGGCTGGCGACTCCAGCATTGGGTATTTGGAATACGAAGAAGATGAATGTGCACCAGATGGTCAGTCATTTGCTGTCTTCACTCGATCCCAATCTCAGAATCCAAGAAAACCTCTTGAAAACCCCAAGGAGAAGAACAAGGAACCTCCCATAGCCATAGTTAAGAGAGGTACTCCTATTTCAGCACAAACTGAAAGAGAAGTCACCAAAAAGGCAACTTCCCCTCATTCTCTTTCTCCTAAGGTCAGTGCCCCAGCTCAAGCTCATGTGATTAGAACTAAGCCTACCATCACCCCTTCTTATACTACTTTTGACATTATCGATCATGCAAAGAGAACCAAAATCCAGATGTCGGAAGCAGAATATCTTCAGTCAAATCCTGAACAGTTTGAAAAACTTGCCAAATTCATCAGAAGTAAAGTGGCTGTTCCACCACCTTCAAAAGGTCTCCTTCCAAATCCTACTCAACCCCCACCTCAGAACAATCTGACCTCTCTACTTCTTCTTCAGGAAAGATTTAACCATTTTATTTGTCTTTACTTATAAATGGGTTTAAACTCAGCAATTGCATCATCGACTCAGGGGCCTCCGACAATGTTATGCCCGCAAAAGTAGCTCATGCCCTTGGGCTTACTTTGACTAAGTCATATGGATGGTGTTACTCCATGGAAACCAAACAAGTTCCTTTGATTGGTCAAATCAAAGATGCACAGTTTGCATTCGTTGCCTTCCCAGAGAAGAGAGTGAAAATGACCATTCTAGTTGCTGACATCCCTGCAGCTTACGGTATCCTCTTGGGTAGAGGTTTTTGTAAAGATGTCGTAGGTGAGATTAATATGGATTGGACCAAGGCCAGGATTCCAGTCAATGGGGTTTATCATGTTCTCCATCCCGAACCTCAGGCGAGGTATTTGGTAACTAAATCAGATGATCCTAAAGCTCAAATTCTTTTCGAAGATGCTAGCTTCGGAAATTATTTCATGACTTCAGAGATACCAACTGTGGATGTCAAGGAAGAAGATCCCAATGCTATTTGGACCCTCGAATTCGATGGTAGCTGCTCAACCACCGGATCGGGCGCTGGTGTAGTTCTTATATCTCCTAATTCCGAGATTTTCCCATCAGCTTACAAGTTGCAATTTGATAATACTAATAACACGGCTGAATATGAAGCTCTGTTATTAGGATTAGAAATGGCCAGACAGAAGGGAATTCGAAATCTCAAGGTTCAGGGGGATGCGGAGCTGATTGTCAACCAGGTCAAGGGAATCTATCAGGTAAAAAATGATCGCTTGAGACATTACAGGAACAAAGTTTGGGATAGTATAGAATGCTTTGATGCGTTATCTATTAAGGCAGTTTTGAGATATTATAACGACAAAGTTGATTCTTTGGTCGTGTCTACATCCCTCCTTCTTCCTCATCCCCAATTCAAACAAGATACGTACACCATTGAGATTGTGTACCGTCCCAGTATCCCAGATAATGTGACTCACTGGCAAGTGTTCAATGATGATCAACAGGTGTTGGCTTTTCTAGAAAAGGCTGACAATTTTAGTGAGCTGTACTTTGAAGGTTCGGAATCAGCTTTCCGTGAATCTATCTCAGATCCATATCAAGAGGTTGATGGTGAGTTTATCCAGCTTAAAGGAAACAAGATACCCAAAGGTCTAGTTTCTCTGGAGGGTTTGTTTGACAAGCATGATCGTTTTATTCAAAACAAGAGACAAGTTGAAGGAGCTTCTTCCTCGGAAGTAGATCAAGTCAATCTAGGTTCGTCTGATCAACCTCGGATGGTGAATATTGGGAAATGTTGTTCCCCTGAAGAGAAAGCAAGATTCACTTCACTCCTGAAGAGATACATGGATGTGTTAGCCTGGTCTTATGCAGATTTAAAATCCTTCAAGCCCAAAGACGTACAACACAGTATCCCTTTGAAGCCTGATGTGAAACCATACAGGCAGAAGCAAAGACATTACAACCCCAAGATCTCAGGGACTATCCTTGCGGAAATTCAGAAAATGTTAGATGCCAGAATTATTTTTCCAATCCATCACTCCACCTGGATTGCTAACATCGTCCCTGTCAGGAAGAAGAATGGTGAAATCTGAATTTGTGTTGACTTCCGGAACCTGAATCAGTCTTCGTTGAAGGACAACTATCCCTTGCCTATCATGGATCAGGTGTTACAAACTGTTACTGGATCAGAAATGCTATCCATGCTCGATGGATTTTCAGGATATAATCAAGTTGAGGTAACTACGGAGGATCAACACAAGACGGCCTTCACAACCCCATGGGGTACCTTTGCTTACAGGAGGATGCCTTTCGGCTTGATCAATGCTGGAGCCACCTTTCAGAGAGCTATGGACTTGGCATTCAGAGACCTGATGGGAAAAGTCATAGTGGTATATTTAGATGACTTGACCGTTTTCTCTAAAAAATGGAGTGATCATTATGATCATTTAGAGCAAGTACTTTTGAGATGCAGGCGTCACGGGATTTCATTAAATCCCAAGAAGTCCATGTTTGGAGTGACCGAAGGAAAGCTGCTAGGTCATATCGTGACTAAAGAAGGAACCAAAATCGACCCAGAGAGAGTAAAAGCCATTCAAAGCCTTTCCCTACCCACAGGTAAAACTGGGGTTCATTCATTCTTTGGAAAGGTCAATTTCCTAAGAAGGTTCGTACCTGATTTTGCTGATAAAACTAAGGATATCCTTAGGATGATGAAAGGTAAAGTCCCATTTCGATGGAGTACTGAAGGGAAGCTTGCTTTTGATGAAGTCAAAAGGGCAGTTGCTCGTGCTCCTATCCTAGTATGTCCAGATTTCAAAAAAGATTTCATCATGTACAGCTACGCCTCTGCTCACACAGTGTCGGCCATCCTGATGCAGAAAAACGGGGAGGGCATTGAAGCTCCCATCACTTTTATGAGCTGTCCATTGAAGGAACATGAGCTAAAAATGTCACAAATTGAAAAGCATGCTTATGCAGTGGTACGAGCGGTGAAACATTTCAGGTACTATGTGCTGAACTCTCATACCCTCGTTCTCGTTCCCGACACTGCCGTTAAATCCATTTTGACTCAACAAGAGCTGGGGAGCCAACGAGGTACCTGGATAGCTAAAGTTCAGGAGTACGACTTGGACATCAGACCTACCAAGTTAGTACGAGGAAGGGGCCTGTGCCAATTGATCGCAGAAAATCATGCTGAAGCAGAATGTGAAAAAACCCAAGATACTTCTTCAGAGTTGCCCATGGTGCTTTTCGTGAGTACAACTGATGAATGGTACATGGATATTGCTTTCTTTCTAACTTATGGTGAATTCCCTCCGCATTTAAGCCAAAAGGAGAAGAGGACGGTCAAGTTAAGATCTGCAAGATACCTCCTGTGGGATAATGGGATATATAAGAAAGGTATTGATGGTGTATTCCTGCGCTGTGTTGATAAATCACAACAGTTAAAGTTGTTAGAATCTTTCCATAGCCTAGCATGCGGAGGACATTTCTCATCCTCTGTAACAGCTTATAAGATCCTGCGGGCTAGGTACTATTGGCCTACTCTTTTCCGGGATTCAGCCGAGTGGGTGTCCAAGTGTGAAGCTTGTCAACATTTCGTTGGTCGTCCCAAGCTAGCAGCTCTCCCCTTGAAGCCCGTAGTGATTGAAGAACCTTTTCACCAGTGGGGAATTGACTTCATTGGAACATTGAATCCTGCCTCCAGTGCCAGACATAATTACGTGCTGACTGCTACAGACTATTTTACCAAGTGGGTGGAAGCCGCACCAATCAAGCAAGCAACCTCAGAAGCTGTGTGCAAGTTCCTTAAAGAAAATATAATTGTCAGATTCGGTGTGCCTCACAAGATTGTAGCTGATAATGCCTCTAATTTCTCGTCGCATGAGTTGATAGAATTTTTCTATGGATTCGGCATCACCTTGGCTCACTCATCTGATTATTATCCCCAAGGCAATGGGCAAGCTGAGTCCAGCAACAAGAACCTGGTTACCATAATTAGAAAGCTAGTAGATGAAAACCAGAGGACATGGCACAAAGCATTGTATGATGCGTTGTGGGCTGATCGAATTACCCCAAAGCGAGCTATAGGAATGTCTCCTTTCCAAGTGTTGTACGGGATTGATGCTGAGATTCCTATCTCAGTAGAATTGCCAGCCTTACAGTTGGCCAAAGCAGTCGAAGATGCGACTTTTCAAAATTCTATCGAGAAAAGGGTTATGTACCTAGCTAGGCTAGAGGAGGAACGGAGCAAGGTGGTTGATCACATTGCAAACCATCAAAGCAAAGTAAAGAAATTTTTTGACAAGAAATCAAAGCAACGTCATTTCCAAATTGGAGACCTGGTGTTGCTTTGCGATAAGAGGAGAGAGAGGAAAGGAATGCACGGAAAGTTTGACTCCTTGTGGAAAGGACCTTTTAAGATTCATCAGCTGAGCGGTGAAAATAGTTTCCATCTATCATACCTTGATGGAGGGTTACTCCCTTTGCCTTTCAGCGGTCAACATCTGAAGTTGTTCCATCATTAATGCAAGACGCTCTTTTGCATTGTACATACTTTATTTTCTGTCGTGTGTTTGCTTTTAGTTTTCTTTCTTTCCTTGTTTTGTTTTTTCAGTTTTCTTCTTTTCTGACTCCATAGCCCAATGGATAAAGCCAGAGATTCTGAGTTCTCTTCCTTTGATATCACAAAGAAAGTCCCCAACTAGAGCCAGTTGTTATCTCATTTTTGAGTTTACGCCAAAAATCAGATAACCCTAAGAAATTTTTGAGCTGGTTTTCTAAAAATTACCTTTCAGAGAGATAATCGGGTTTTCGGGTTTCACAAGCAACACAACATGTGTCTTGGATGCTTCATGTCTTGTGTTCCCCGAAACCCGAAACCCGCATCAAGTAAGGCGAGTCGGGTTTGCGGATCTTCCAAGCATCGGAACATGCCTTCGTCAAAACATGCTTCATGTCGCATGTCTTCCGATCCCCGAAACCCGGTTTACTCCTTTGTTTCGGGTTTCCGAGGCTATCAAACATCATGCTTCATGTCGATTGTTTCCCGCAACCCGAAACCCGAATTACTCTAAAAACCTTTGTGTCGGGTTTCCGGATATCCCAAGCATGCTGACATGGCATTAATGCCGAGTTGTCGGGTAGTTGGCACGTGTCAACTGAAGTGTATTAAATGTGAATTTTCTTATATATATTCGGATTTCCACGTCATTTTTACCAGACATACTTTTTACCTCATGGATTTTCGCGCATGCATCTTCGACCCCGAAACCTGAAACTCACCTCTGTGCCCGATTGCATTACTTGTTTTTTATCATTCCTTGACCTGGTTGAAGGTATTTTTCTTCATTCTTTGTTTGTGGTTTTTGTGGATTAATTGTGTAAGGAATTCTTCCAAGTTTCTTATCAGGGTTGTTGTGGGGTTTTTATCTTTTCCATTTTGGGGGTTGTTTTCAAATCAGGTTTATGTTTTAGGGTTTTCCCCCTTTTGGAATTAGCACTTTGTTTTATCCCTCAGAATGATGTTATAATTAAAAATATGTTCGGGATATAAATGGTGAATGAAAAACTTGCATGTTTCAACTCAACAAATACCCTATTCCCTCTTCTCGGGTTTCGCAGGGTGCTTTGCAGTGTTCAAAACCCGCAGTATATCGGAAAATTTAAAGTGTCAGGGTTTTCCAAAGTCTCCGGCGTCCTCTCAGTGTGTCGGGTTTTCCAAAGTCTCTGGCATCCTCTCAGCGTGTCAGGTTATTTCAAGCCTCCGGTATCCTCCTCAGTGTGTCGGGTTTTTCCACCTTTCCGGCATCTCCAGTGGGTCGGGGTTTTCGCAGTGTTCAACATCTCCTGATCTCCGACACTCTCCTCCTTCGAAATCCCTCATGTCGGATCCTGGTCCATCACAAGAAAAGACTGAAAAGTCAGGGAGGATGAAATACAAATTCAGGAAGGTGGAGTCTCCATCCTATATTGACTGTAATTTCGACATCCGAGATACAGAGCTCGGAAACGTAGACATGGAGGATTTCTGGAATAGGGTCAAGAGCCCTTCTCAAACTCCATGGATGAAATCGATAGTCGACAGTGGCCTACCTCTTGCGGCAGGCTTCCCTATGTCTGCTCAGTGCCCCGAGTTCATCTTGGCCTGTGCTTCAAATTATGACTCTGCTTCTCGTTCTGTGAAAAACCAGGCGGGAGAAGTTGTGATCAAATTGGACGGAGGTTACTTTGATGACCTTCTTAAGCTGCCTAATTTTGAAGAATATGGAGATATGGATCTCAAGTCAGCCCAAAAAGCTTGGGACAATGATCAGGAGGATTGCATCAAGCACTTGAATAAGAAGTTCCTGATCAAAGCCAAACCGGCTGTTTCCAGGTTCCCAAGACTTGTTCCCAGAAGTGATTTCATTCAGGAAATCAATGATATCATCACTCTGTTGAGTCGGGTTTTTGGTTTTCCCGAATCAAATGTTTTCCAAGGGTGGATGTATCAGTTCATGATCACTATTAAGAAGAATCAACAGGGAATTGATTGGGGTACTCTTGTCAGTAACGAGATAGATTCTCAAATGACAACAGTCCTGTCTACAGGAAAATTTTACATGTCCTCGTATGTCACCTATGCAGCGGCCGGTATGAGGAACTATCCCGGGTTGGACACCAAGGGAAACAAGACAGTAGAACATATTTATCAGTATTTCCCTCAGCTGACAAGAAAAGGGTCTCAAGACCAATTCAGAAGGGTAAACGATGCCTTCTTTTACGAGAACATCTGCAGGTTAAATCCCGAACTGAGGAAAACAAGAGTATCTGATGAAGCATGGGCTGAAGTTTCAAAATGGGGTTGTGTCTTCTTGCAATTTAAGAAGTTCACATATCTTCGAGTAGTCATGTACCCAGGGGATCCTTTTCGTTTGCCCAGATATCCAGGGGACAAACTAATCTTGATGGAGTTGGTCAGGCAATTGTTGGATTTTCACAAGTTCCAACAGAGTAAACACAAGGCCGCCGTATCTTTCCCAATTTCTATTGGAAGGTATACTTGTCCAACAGTGGTGAAAGCTAAGAACGTTGTCCATGAGCTTCAATATAAATTGAATGAGTACATGAAGCCCCAAGACGGGTTTGATATTCGAGGAGTCATTAGGGCGTATGGAGCTCTGCACCTGCACAGACCAAGCATAGACGACATCTGGATTGATCTACGTGATGAGGTTTCTATCCGAAGAAAAGATCATAGCAGATTGACACTTGCTGAGATTCAAACACTTGAGCTTGCTAACTTACCAGAAGGTACTAGCGATAATGAAAGTGTTCTGGACCTTTCCTATGATGGATTGAATGAAGATCAATATTGATTGGTCAATCAGTGAAAAAGCCTCCATTACAGATAGGTCAGTTCTGATTCTTGCACGCACCAAATCATGGCTCGGCTCTTGGGGGATGAGTTTTAAAGATGATAATTTTTCAAATTTGGTTGCTTCAGAGGCGGGGCCCTCCAAAAAGGGAAAGGAAAAAATATCTTCTAAGGGGCCTATAAAGGTCAAGTTTGTCAAGAAGAGAAGAGAACGAGAAATCTCTTCAATTATTTCTCCAGTTGAAACGGTGAATGTGCCAGAATCACCAACAGCACCAGAAATAGGAGAAATTTCTTTGAAAGGAGAAGGAAGCTAGCCTCTGGTTTCACCATTTGTTGACTACCCAACTGAGGAGACCTTATCTCTTGCATCCCAGACCTTGAAGTCTGGATCTGCGCTTCATCCCTCATAACCACTTCTACCTCCTCATTCCCCATCGACTTCTTCAATCATGGCCAGCATTTTCTCTGGACTCTCACCTCTCTCTACTGGTACCAAAGTAATCACCAACACACCCCCTCCTGTGCCTCTTTTTATTGAATCTGCTACCACATTGGTAACTATCCCCACTTCGCCATTGGATCTCTCCCCTCCTGAAAGTATGATACCAACTCCTACAATAGTGGCAACTCCCTCTGACACGCCTCAATGGCTACTCGAGCAAACTCTGAGGAAGAGGAAGGTGATTGTACCCATACCAGCCTTTGATTTTAGCTCACTCAAGGCCTCTACTGCTAAATCAGCCAAGAAACCCAAAATAGTTTCAAGGGTTTTGGTGGACGCTTCAGGGCATAAGTTTGCAGATATCACCACTCCTACGACTGAAAAAACCAAAGAGGACATAACAGCCTCTGACTATCAGATAACCAGGGTGGCTCTAGGAGAGGTAACAATGGAAGGAGCACAATAGGATGCATGGGATGCTACAAATGTGTTGTGCCAGAAGTTGAAAGAAACAAAAGATAGCAGAGATGAGCTTAAAGGAAAGGTGGAGCAGTTGACTGAGGTTTTGCTTAAGCTTTCAAAACCCCTCGAATCTATACCATCTTCTTCTATCCTATTCGGATTCAATTTCTCATTAGTGCCTACGATTCAGAAGATTAATAAAAAAGGAAGGGTGGTCGATGAATGGATCTAAAGGCTGCTCCAACAGGGGAAGGAAGTGATTCAAGACGTCGTGGAAGTCTATCAATCTTTGGGGAACATTCAGAGTGATGGAGAGAAGATGGACGATGATTTCTCCCAAGAAATTGGACATCTTGATTTGACTTTTGAAGCTCTCCAAACATTAAAGTAAATGCCATCACATCTCTTGGTAGAAGAAGGCATCATCCCACATGCAGATAAGCATTTCCAGATGACCAAAGCCATCAGGTTTAGGGTGAAGATTCTCAACGAAGCCTGCGGTAAATTGAGAGAATCAAGAGATCATTTGATCGATGGCAAGAGCGACCTAGAGGAAGAACTGTTAAAAATCTGTGTAAAAGTGTCAGTTGGAAACTTAGGCATCCTATCAACTGATGATCTTTTCAAACAAATCCAAGAATCTATTCAGCATGAACCAACTCACGGATTTGGTATTGAAATCATCGACAGGTTTGTAAAGATTGAACATTCTTTGGAGATCTTGAGAGAGCTCAGCAAAATACTTAAAAAGCTTCCCGGCAGTGCCAGTGATACTCATGAAACCTGTGAAGTTTTGAATGATCATTCCACTGCGCCTAACGAAAACGAAATGCAAGGCATAATTCAGAAGTTCCAAGAATTTCAGAAAAAACAGGCTCAACTGGAGGAAGAGAGAGATGAAGGAGTGAAAGATGACGATTCAGATTAAGTCCTGATGCAACGTGTCATTTCAATCTTGAAATTGACATGTCTTTTTCATTTCTGTTTCGTCACATTTTTGAATCATATTTTGACTTGGTCTCCTACGTGAGAGTCAAGTAAAATTGATCCAGAGGATCGTCATAGAGAAACACCGATCTAAGATCTTCTCATAAATTGTTGCAGTCATTTTTAAAGTGTGGGGAAAAATTATACGACTCCAATGACAGCTTGTTTGCAGGAAACGGAGCTCGTTTGCAAAAGTTATAGCCCGCTGAAATTTTTAGCCAACTGGCGAATTTTGGGGTTTTTCTGCAGGTTGGACGTGTGCACGCTCGCCAAGTGTTGCGATCGTATTGTGACACGTGGATGAATTGTGTGACGTATTAAAAAAAATGGGTTTTGGAACGCCGGTCTTGGACACTCGATCTCGGACAAATGGACCCCGCTATTTACTGGCTGGGGGCCCTCAGCCAGGTTCGACACACTCGATTTAGGAGGGGTGCCTTGGCCTCCTCCTCATTTAACCATTCAACATACTGTGTATATAAACCTCTATATTTTCTATTGCGCCATGCATGTGGGATATTGGGCAAGTTTGATTTAAATTATCCACGCCTTATAAACTTCTTTGCATTTTCCACGCCTATGTCTAATCATTTCCATGCCTATATTAAACTTTCCATGCATATATTAAATTTCCCATGCCTTATTTCCAACTTTCCACCATTTAAGGGATTGGGCACCTAAAATTATGACATGCGCCTCCCAAGAAATGCGCCCAAAGTCAAAGAGCCTATCACATAGGCTTAGGTGGCTTACTTGCCACTTGAAATGTGCACCCACCTTCTTATTTAAAACATTAGATAAGTCTCCAAGCGCCCAATGTGGGATTTTATTCCCAAAGGATAAGCCAAAAGACATGGAGGGGAATGGAACTCAGGTGGAGGTAGTAAAAAGATAAGCTCCCAGCCATCAGACTAGGAGGTGCACAAACAATATAAATAGGGTGACATTTTATTTGTAATGCATTCGGACTGTGTAGAAATATTGTATTGCTCATATCTTGAGCTAACGGTGGAGTTTTAAGGAGATGTAAAAGGAAACCCCTGTTATTTTCAATAGAGGAAGACTGTGAGAAGGTCTAAATTTTGTAGAATTATTTGTAAAGGATTATTTTCAAGATTTTAATAGATCGGTCCCATTCAACCGGACCCAGAGACGTAGGCCTCAAGCGCCGAACTCTGTTATCAATTCTCGCATCACGTTGCTGGTGAATTCTCTTCATTTATTTCTGTATTTTCATAGTACTTGCAGTTTTTATTCTTTTATTAAAAATACAAAAATAAATAATGCACAAATTTAAATCGAAAATCAATACAAAGCAAGAAAAGTGTGTGTGCACAATTGCTAGTTAAATTTGGTTTTCAGATCATTGGTATCAGAGCTAGTTTTGACTGATTTTTGGTTCAGTTTAACATGTTTTGGATTGCAAGTTGTGTGTTTTGGATGTTAACAAGGTCTCGATCTAAGAAGGGTGAAGGAGAATTAGTTGAAGGAGATCCCAAAATTGGTACCAGACGATCTCGAAGTCCTACAATGGAGGATCGAGAGGAAGTGGAACAAAATTTTCGTCAATCCTTCCAACAGATGAAGGAAATGGTGGAAGAAATGTACCAAGAAATGAAAAGGGAAAAGGGGACTAGAGAAGGTATGAAAGAAGAAAGCTCTAGTTCTGACATTCCAAAAAGAGACTCCTTAAAATCTGATTTTCTTTCATTAAAGTTAGATATCAAGTTTGAATTGCCTATGTATACTGGAGAGCTAAATGCAGAGAAGTTGGATAACTGGGTCAAGCAAATAGAAGTATATTGTAGGGTTCAGAAAATTGTTGATGATGAAGCAAAGATTCATATAGCAACTCTTTGGATGGGTGGAACCGCACTCATTTGGTGGGAGAGTAAGCTTCAAGAAGTGGAAGAAAACAAAGGTAAAGAAATCACTTCTTGGTCCGAATTTGTTTCAAATCTTAGGCAACAATTTTATCCTCTTGGTTATAAGCAACAAGCTATGATGGATTGGCAAACATTAAGAAAACTAAAGGACAAAATGTTCAAGAATACACACAAGAATTTAGAAAAAGGGCTCTAATTCTGGGAATTTCCCTAAACACAGAAGAAACACTGCTCAAATATATTGGTGGATTGCATAGTTATCTAAGGCATATGATACTTGTTTTAGGTCCTACTAATCTTGATGCAGTATGTGTTCAAGCAACCCATCTGGAAGCACGAGTGAAAATGAAAAAGGAGTCCTCTTTCTCTTCTTTTAATCAGAAGAACAAGCAATCTGAAGGAAAAGGTTCGAAAGAACAAGGAAAAGGAAAGGATAAGCATAAAACAAACTCTATTGTTAAGAAGGAAGATGAAAAACCATTTTGCAATCATTGTAAAAAAAACCATGATGAGTCTAAATGTTGGAAATTACATCCTGAAAAGAAGCCCAAATGGATGGTTAAGAAAGGAAAGGAAAAGAAAACAAACACTGTAGTGCATGATCTTGGTTCTGATTCAGGTGATGAAACCAAAATCACAGCTATGGGTTTACAAGGTGAGTCCACTCTTTCAATTTCCAACAATAGCGTTTCAGATGTTGCATCTTCTTCTAGTAAACAAAGTACACCTGACGATAAGAAAAGAAATGAGCTTTTCCACATTAGAGTAATTTCAAAGCATACAAAAATTGATACTCTTTTTGATAGTGGATCACAAGCTAATTTGATTTCAGAGGAGGTTGTTAAAAAACTAGGACTCAAAACTACACCACATCCTAAGCCTTATCCTTTGGGCTGGGTTTGTGATGATGCAAAACTGCAGGTAACTAAAACTTGTACTTTCAGATTTTCCATTAGAGACAAGTTTATTGATGAGGTTGAATTGGATGTAGTTCCTTTGGATATTTGTGGGGTGGTTTTGGGAAGTCCTTATTTGTATGATCATAAAGCAATCTTCTATAGGGAAGAAAATAAATATTTGCTTGTAAAGGATGGAATTGAGTTTATTATTAGAGCTCACCGTGAAAAGAATAATCTATCCTTGGTGACTGCAGGTCAAATGAAAAGGCTTGTAAATTCAAGCAAAAGTTTTGTGCTCATGGTGGTCAAAGCCAAGGAAAAATAACATGAAATGGCTTTTGAGACTTGCAATCTAAAACATAAGGATGAATTGGTAAAAATTGTTTCTCAATTTGATGATGTTTTTCAGGATCCACAAGGTCTACCTCCCAAAAGAGGGGTTCAACATGAGATACAGTTGCTTCAGGATGCACCTCTTCCCAATATCGGAATGTACAGGTTGTCAATAGTAGAGAACGAGGAAATCAAGAGACAGGTAATGGAACTTTTGGCTCAAGGTATAATTCATCCAAGTACATCCCCATGTGGTTCACCAATTATATTGGTTCCCAACAAGGATGGCACTTGGCGAATGTGTGTTGATTTCCGTGCTTTAAACAAGATTACTATAAAGAATCGTTACCCTCTTCTAGAATAGATGATTTACTGGATCAATTAAGAAATGCAATTTATTTCACTAAGTTATACTTAAGAAGTGGTTATCACCAAGTAAGAATTGCAGAAGGTGATGTTTGGAAAACTGCTTTTAAAATGAAACAGGGATTTTTTGAATGGTTAGTGATGCCTTTTGGTTTGTGCAATGCACCGGCAACATTCATGAGAGTTATGAATGAAATTTTTGGACCATTCATTGATAATTTCGTTATTATCTACTTAGATGATATTCTTATTTTCAATAAATCATGGGATGAACATATTAAACGCATCTAGAAAGTCTTAGATGCACTAAGGAGAGAGAAATTGTATTTGAAGATGTCAAAATGTGAATTTGGAAAAACATCTTTAATTTACTTGGGGTATATTGTAGGAAATGGAGAATTGAAAATTGATCCTGCAAAAATTGAGGTTATTGTGAAATGGCCTAGACCCACAAATGTGACGGAAGTTAGAAGTTTTCTAGGTGCAGTTCAGTACTGGAGGAAATTTATTGCTAACTTCTCATATATTGCATATCCTTTGCATGCTTTGACAAGTATTAAACAGGTCTTTCAGTAGGGAGGAACACAACAAAAAGCATTCAATACACTGAAAGAGAAGATAAGTACCGCTCGCGATCTTGGCACTTCCGGATTTACAACATTCATTTGAGATTGAGACGGATGCTAGTGACTACGCAATGGGGGCAATTTTGATCCAGAACAAACGACCAATGTGTTACCATTCAGAAACCTTTACAAGTGCAGTAAGAAACTATCCAACTTATGATAAAGAGTTGTATGCTTTGGTTCAAAGTGTTAAAAAATGGAAGCATTATTTAATGGGAAAAGAAACAATTATCCATACTGACCATCAACCGCTTCAATATTTACAAACACGAACCAAATTGCAGCAGTCTAGACATTTCAGGTGGATGGGATTTTTGCAACAATTTCATCTTGTAATCAGGGATAAAAAAGGTATTCAAAACAAGGTTGCCGACATGTTGTCCAGACCACCAGTGGTAGTAGCATCTATCCTTTTATAGCATAGTTCTTTGGCTCATGTTAGTTACAAGGAACAATATGCAAATGATGTTGATTTTAGAGAAGTGTATGAGGATTTAGTAAGTGGGAAACAAGTAGGAGAAAAAGATTATCATTTGCATGAAGGATTGTTATATCATTCTGGAAAACTTTGTATTCCAGAAAATGAGCGTGTGCATATGATTAGGGAAGCACATACTTCTCTTATTTCAGGGCATTTTGGTGTAAGTAAAATAGTTGCACATTTACAAAAATATTGCTATTGGCCTAGAATGCATGAACATGTAAACCGCTATATAAAGGGGTGTGTTCTTTGTGCCACAAGCAAGCCAAGTAACAGGAAATTAGGACTTTACACTCCTCTTCCTGTTCCAACACGGCCTTGGGAAAGTGTTTCCATGGAATTTGTAGGAGGCTTGCCCATGACACGGAGAAAACATGATTACTTATATGTGGTAGTGGACAGATTTAGCAAAATGTGTGTGTTGGTTCCATGTACTAAACAAATAACTGGTGAGGGAACTGCACATTTATTCTTTCAGTTTGTTTGGGTTCATTTTGGTTTACCTACTTCAATCATATCTGATCGGGATTCTAGATTTCTTGGGGAATTTTGGTCAGCATTGTGGGGGTTTATGGACACAAAACTAAAAAAAAGCACTGCTTTTCATCCACAGACTGATGGTCAAACAAAGGTTGTAAACCGCACAGTGGTACAATTACTTAGGGGCTATAGTAACAAACATCCTAAATTATGGGATGAACATCTTTATTATGTGCAACATGCTTATAATCGTGCCTTACATTCTTCTACTTTGAAGTCTCCATTTGAGACTTGTTATGGTTATCTGCCTAATTCTCCATTAGATATATATTATGGACATGAAACTGTTGTTAATGGTGCAAGTGATTCTGACAAGGCTAAAAGATTTATGCAGAGAATACAACAGGTTCATCAGTATGTCCATGAACAATTGGAGAAGAGCCAGGCTAAGTACAAAGCTAGGCATGATAAACATAGAACTGATCACAAGTTCAAAGTTGGTGATTCAGTTTGTCTTCACATCAACAAAGAAAGACTGACAGGTGAAGGTAAAAAATTGAAACCTATACGGTATGGTCCGTTCCAAATATTGGAAAAAATTGGTAACAACGCTTTCCGGTAAGATTTACCTCCATATATGCAAATCTACTCAGTTGTAAATGTTGAGAATTCAAGATTGTATGAACCACCTATGATTATTGATCATGATGATTCTAACATAATGCCTTCCATTGATGATTTTGCTCCTGAGTATCTTGATGAGTTGCAGGAAGACATCATTTTGGACAGGAAAGAAAGAACTTCGCGAAGAGGTGATATTGAGTATCTTCATGTTGGGTTCAAAGGCATGCATCCAAACAAGGCAAAATGGATGGAAACCGGAAAGGTGAGGGAGAAATACCCTCACCTATTCACCAATTAGGTTGACTTTTGGGGTCCAAAAGTTTCTCAGTGGGGAGGAATGATCCAGAGGATCCTCACAGAGAAACACCGATCTAAGATCTTCTCAGAAATTTTTGTAGTCATTTTTAAAGAGTGGAGAAAAATTATACGACTCCAACGACAGCTTGTTTGCAGGAAACAGAGCTCGTTTGCAAAATTTATAGCCCGCTGAAATTTTTGGGCAACTGGTGAATTTTGGGGTTTTTGTGCAGGTTGGACGTGTGCACGCTCGCCAAGTGTTGCGATCGTATTGTGACACGTGGACGAATTGTGTGACGTATTAAAAAAATGGGTTTTGGAACGCCGGTCTTGGACACTCGATCTCGAACAAATGGACCCCGCTATTTACTGGCTGGGGGCCCTCAGCCAAGTTTGACACACTCGATTTAGGAGGGGTGCCTTGGCCTCCTTCTCATTTAACCATTCAACATACTGTGTATATAAACCTCTATATTTTCTATTGCGCCATGCATGTGGGATATTGGGCAGGTTTGATTTAAATTATCCACGCCTTATAAACTTCTTTGCATTTTCCACGCCTATGTCTATTCATTTCCACGCCTATATTAAACTTTCCATGCATATATTAAATTTCCCACGCCTTATTTCCAACTGTCCACCATTTAAGGGATTGGGGGCCTAAAATTATGACATGCACCTCCCAAGAAATGTGCCCAAGTCAAAGCGCCTATCACATAGGCTTAGGTGGCTTACTTGCCACTTGAAATGCACACCCACCTTCTTATTTAAAACATTAGATAAGTCTCCAAGCGCCCAATGTGGGATTTTATTCCCAAAGGATAAGCCAAAAGACATGGAGGGGAATGGAACTCGGGTGGAGGTAGTAAAAAGATAAGCGCCCAGCCATCAGACCAGGAGGCGCACAAACAGTATAAATAGGGTGACATTTTATTTGTAATGCATTCGGACTGTGTAGAAATATTGTATTGCTCATATCTTGAGCTAACGGTGGAATTTGAAGGAGATGTAAAAGGCAACCCCTATTATTTTCGACAGAGGAAGACTGTGAGAAGGTATAAATTTTGTATAATTCTTTGTAAAGGATTATTTTCAAGATTTTAATAGATCGGTCCCATTCAACCGGACCCGGAGACGTAGGCCTCAAGCGCCGAACTCCGTTATCAATTCTCGCGTCACATTGCTGGTGAATTCTCTTCATTTATTTCTGTATTTGCACAGTACTTGCAGTTTTTATTATTTTATTAAAAATACACAAAATAAATAATGCACAAATTTAAATCGAAAATCAATACAAAGCAAGAAAATTGTGTGTGCACAATTGCTAGTTAAATTTGGTTTTCAGATCAGTTGGAGGTATGCCGTTGGGATGCATGGAGGCTTCCGCTGACTCTTTACACTTAGATGATTCAACGACTGTCTTTATCTTTTCAGACTCTGACCACGTGGAGCGCATGCACACATTTGGGTTTTCCACATTTGTGCACCATACCAAAAATGCACCGAAGATACATGTGACACCTTTTGTAGTCCTTCTATACTTAACCGATTAGGGCCTCGATTGAACACTTCCTTTCTCCATTTTCTCCTATGCACTATGATCTCCTTTGACACCATTGACCTCCTTCACCGACCCTACCCCTTTATTGTTTGATTTGGAATGTGGGCTCACATGATTTTATTCTATGTGGGGTCATGTTTGATCAATTTTGTCAGGGGGAAAAATTGGGATAACATGTACCAACTCAAAATTTTCAAATGTCTTGAAAAATGAGGGGAATTTTGAGGGTGACAACAAGACTCATGAGCATCAGACAATGTAATGCCTACAACAGTAGCTCATGCTTTGGGACTGACTCTAACACATGCCTTTGGTTTCTGCTATTCCATAGAGAGTAGAAAAGTGCCTTTGGTTGGAAGAATTAAAGATGCACAAGTAGCTTTTGCTACTTTTCCAGAGAAAGGGTCTGAGCCACTATTTTGGTTGCTGATATTCCTCCCTCATATGGGTTATTGTTGAGTAGGAATTTCTATAAGGAGGTAAGAGGTGAAATTTAGATGGATTGGTCGCATGTTTTTCTTGGAGGAACTACCTAAAATGGAACACAAGACCACCAAATAAAAGTTAAACAATATATGCAGTGGACTGCCTAGCGTGTGCTAGATCCGGGAAGTGTGATACTTCCTAGATGGCTGTCAATCCACTGTTTAAAACAACTTAATGCTGATAATAAAGGAAATCCTACTGTAGTTAAAATGATTTAGGTATCTCATTCATCTACAATAAGAAAATTCATTCACAACAGGCTAGGCTATGATTGAATCTGAAGGTCAAGGTCACTGTCAGGGTACTGTATTGGTCAGGGTGAGGTTCTGGGTAGTTTTGGGTATTTGGTGGAGGTTTTTTAGCTCTGTTCTGGTTTTTGGTAAAAGACACAGAGACGACGTCGGTCTGGTATGACCAGTGTCGGTTTAGGTTAACCGGCGATGATTGTGGGTAACCGGCATCGGTATGGTCGGGGTACAGGAAACTCAGTAAAAACTAGGTTGGGTGATAGATTTGAGGCTAGATGAAGATGGAAGGGCAATGGCAAGATTCGTGTGGATCTTAGGATATGCACAGGAATGATTAAAGTCCAGGTATGGGTAGTTCAAGGGTGTGGGATAAAAGGATGGTCAAGTTTGCATGGAGGTAAAATGGGGGGAATGGAAATGAGAGCAGAAACTAATAACAGAAGTAAAAGGATCTACCAAATGATAAATGGAACCAAGTGTTGGTTAACAAAACTTACTGTTTGTATGAGCTTGATGCCTAGTTGGTAATGGTGGGTGATCAAATGGAATGAACTTGGTGTAGTGCTGGTGCTTCCTTAGATGCTCCCGTGAAGGCAAATGGCTGTGTGATTGCTTCAGGTACTGGCTATGGATGCTCTGATGTGTGTACTAATGTTGGTTCTGCTTGCATGCAGCTCTGGTTTTGTCACTTGTTCTCAAAAGATGTGATTATCTCTCAGAAATGTGCCAACCTTGAAATAAGGTTGTTTTGGGGGTTAAATGGTAACCGACGGTGGTTCCGGCTTAACCGGTGGTGGTTAAGGGTAACCGGCGTCGGTTAGGGTGGGATTTCCTAGGTTTACTAAACTAGGCAGATCCCCTTGATTTTCTGGGATCTCGTTTCGTTTACCTCCATGGATTAGCATGGAAGCTTCCTTCTAACATGTTGGAATGTGGTTAGAGGGAATGTAGGCATTGATTTTTAGGGTTTGGGTAGGTCTTAGTTAGTTATGGCAACTTACTAAGAATAGGTCTTAGGGTGAGGTGGCTAGATGAGGTGTCTAGGTAAGGTGGATATGTGGGCATTATCCCGATTAGGATATTTAAATAATAAATATGGTGAGGAAAATGAATTAATTTAATTAAATTAATATTATAGTGGGGTGAAGGGGGCCATGGCTAGGTGATGTGTTCAAGGTGTTTATTTGACGAGGGACCAAGGGGAGTGTGACCTAATTTTAGTGTCTACATTTTGTCCCATTTTGTTGCGTAGCTTGTATTGGTAAGCGACGCTGACAAAAATAAGATGTGGTTGCCCCATTTGTGGGTGAAGGTGATCCCCCTCAAACCAGGAACTGATGAGGTAGAAGGAAGAATCGGTGAGTGGTTTGATAAAAGGTGAATGTGATGAAGAGGAAGGTGGGTAATGGGGGAAAAAAAAAAAGGAAAAAGGTCCACTCGGGTAATCTAGGTAATGGGTCAGGGTCAAAGGTAGTAACAGTCAAACGCACGCACATGTATAAACTACAGCATGGTACCAGGTTGAAGAGCAGGAAAACTCTACATTGTCTAAGGTCGATAGGTTTATCCAAACAAGGTTGAAGTGATTCTGGTATCCAAGGTATAGGATATGGTCAGGAAACATGATGTAGGTAGGTGCAGGAATGTTTAGGTATGTTCCGGTACACCAAGGGTTGGGTCAGGATAAATGGTCATGGCAAGAGGCAAGGTAAGGTCATTAGGTCAATCAACACAGGTAACAGTGCCGCAAGGTATAGCAAACACATGAGGTCAAAGGTCACTAGCGATGTTCCAGGTCCAAGTATCTAGGTCATGGACATGGGTAGGGCTGAGGTATGGGTAAAATAATGAGTCCCCAAATGAGGATGAGGTAGGTAGTAAATGATGAGGTCAAGAGGGTGAGGTGAATGGTCAAGGGTAAGGTTGGGTGAGGGAAAAAAAGGATTAGGGAAAAAAATTGGGGGTAGGGGGTAGGGTAAATAGGGTGAAATTGTGGAAAAAAATGTGGTAAGAGGGTGAAACTGATGCAATGTGTCAAGGGTAACCGATGCCGGTCAAGGGTAACCGACCGGTATAGGTAACCGACCATGGTAAGGTAGGGCATGTGACCGATGTCGGTGAAGGTAAAAACCGGTGTCGGTTAGGTCGGGGATGTTATAAAAAAGAAAAATTCCATGTTTTTTCAAATCATTTGTCTTTTGAAATAGGGAAAATGACACGAGAGAGAGAGAAAAGTGGAAAAGTGTGAGAGATGGAATGGAGAGTTGAGTTGGTGAGCTGAATGGTGGGTGATTGGTAGTTGAGAGGTGGGTCCATGAGATCAGATTGTTGTGATTTGATTGGTTGGAGGTGAGGTGAGCGATTGGTGATGGCAGAGGCGGAGAGGGATCGGGTGGGCCACCGGTGCAGTGGCCAGATGTGCCACCATGTGATGGCAAGGTGATGAGGTAAGCATCAAACCCTTTTTGTGTTTTGTGAGATAGATTAGGTGAGAGGTTGGGGGTTTGAAAAATTGGGTTTTTTTTTTTGGGGGGAAAATGAAATTTGAAATGTGGAGGGTAAATTGGGTAGAATAGGAATGGGGGAGAGAGGTAAGTGGGTGAATAGGGGGGGGTGGGATGGGGTTGAGGGGAAGTGTAGGTGAGAATGGGTGGGTAGAAGGGTCAGGAGAGGGATTTTTTTGAGAGGGGAGGGTTTGGGGGTCACGGTTTTTTCCGCGACAGTGATCGGCGTCGGTCGGGGTTAGCCGGCGTCGGTAGGGTCAAACCGGTATCGGTCACGAAACAGGTGACGTTTAGGGGTGACCGGGGTCGGTTAGAGATAACTGGCACCGGTTGGGTTTTGGAGAAAAAGGGGCCAAAAGGGCCCTAGGTGAGTGGGTGAGATAGGGAAGGGTAGAGAAGGGTGTGTTGGTGAAAAATAGTGTAGGTGGGGGGAAAAATGGGTATGGGGAAATGATAGTGGGTGAGGGTGGGGGTGGGTAGGGATAAAATGTGAAGGTAGGTTGGGAAGAAAGAAAGAGGTGAGATGGTAGTGGGTATAGGTGAGGTAAGGGGTGAGTATGGGTATGATGAAGGTAGATTAATTTGATGTTTGTATTGGATAGAAGGGAGAAACTAGCTACATATGAGAGACAGGGTGCCACCCCTGCTCTTGAGAGTGTGAGGTGTGGCGACAGTTGAGGAGTGGTGCATGTGGAGGATGTGGGCCTGATTGGGGTCTGACATGCTATCGGCATGTAGTCTGGTAGCCTGAGTCTGATGGTCACTCTCATCGATAGATGGGATTCAGTGACCAACACGTTCCACCTACCGATGGGTGAGATGACAGTCACCCTGGAGGACGTGTTTAGGATCCTGCGGTTACCGATACTGGGGACACAGGTGTACTCGATCTCCTCTGAGGCCTCAGAGGAGTTGATGCTGACAGTGTTTGGGGAGGGACTGGTAGACATGACATTCCATAGTGCCAGTCTTGAGTTATGGAGGGATGTACCTAGCCCATCCAAAGGAGACAAGGCTAGTTGTTTTATTGATGGAGGCAGTGTGCTGTTTTCACACTACCAGATGCAGAGGGTGGGAGATTTCCCCACTCATTGATGGGGGTTTTACATGACATGGTGATGGATCAGACCCACTTTTCCTGGGTGCCAACATTCCTGGTGTAGTTATACAGAGAGTTGTGGGGCATATGGGGTCTGCGCAGGTTCAGCCTATGTTGCACCTTTTTACTACACTGTTGGGCCTATGAGCACATAGTTTGTGTGTGGCCAGTGGGTATGCCCTGAGAAGATGCATTTCCACTGAGATTGGTGTGGGTGGGGTATAGGTGATGGGTACCTGTGATTGGAGAGCATCGATCAGACAGGGCTACACATGATGTAGCATATTACAGGTGTCTATTGGAGGGGTTGTCTAGAGTGGACATCATATGGAGACCGTATGTGGGTTATCCCTCATACAGGCAGATGCATGATGAGCTAGATGGCCTTCAGCTACTGAGATGGATAGAGGGGTGCCATGCCAGGGAGCACGAGATGATCCCAATTTACAGGGTTAGATGGTAGTTTAGGCTACTATAGTACAAACCTCCACCCTTCCTATAGTACAGGAGAGATGATGTGGAGAGGCCATTACCTCTACCACAGCTGATAGTGCCTACAGGGTAGGAGGAGCAGGTACTAGACTGGTGGATTGATGATGATGGAGGTGACAAAAAGATACAGACATTGGTGGGTGGCTCATTTACGAGTAGTACCACCCAGGCTGAGGCAACCAGCTTTAGCCACTGTCACCGTTCGGAGAGATGCCCTACAAGGGTAGGTGGTGACCCTAATTACCCAGTTGGGTATGGTGCAGGGGTAGTTGGCCAGTTCAGAGGTGGAGGTGGCTGAGTTACATACACATGTGGCCAATCTTCAGGCCCAGATGGCCCAGGGTGGGGATGGAGATGGAGATGATGATGGTTGGGTGGCTTCCCTACAGGCACAGGTGACAGGGTTACAGGGCCAGTTGGCCACAACACAGGCACAGATTGGGGCTTTACAGGCCCAGATATAGGCACAGGGGTAGGGGCCGATGGCACCACCACAGGCACCGGGACAGGGTCCCAGTTCATAGGTAGGGGTGGGATAGGGTCCCACAGGATAGGTACAGGGTCAGAGGCCGATGGGGCCACCACAGACAGTACCCATATCTAGGTTACGAGATGCCTTAGAGTGAGGCCAGATACTATCAGGACCAGTTGATGGTGGTAGGGATAGATTTTCTATCCTATGAGAGTACAGGGCATAACAAGCCTCTAGTGAGAGGACTAGATCACACACCCATAATGTGGAGAGCACAGGGGGCCATCAAGCCCCAAGACATGGTTAGGGTGAGGCTATCAGTTCACGAAGGCTAGTTCTAGTTGATGTACCAGCAGGGACCCAACCACCACCTATGATGGGTGCGGAGATGTTAGCAGGTCACCAGACAGGGGCGAGGAGGAGAGGGGACAGGTGAGATAGATATGGAGGATGTCTGCCAGGATGATGCCTGATATATGGCTCCTCATATTTTGATGTATTGTTTTCATTTTTTGATATATATCATATGGCCTGCGTGCCGAAGAGAGTGAGGATGTATGAGAGTTTTTATATTTTTGATCATATACCGGCCTGCGTGCCAAAGAGAGTGAGGATGTATATGAGAGTTTTGAGATTTTTGGATATATACCGGCCTGCGTGCCGAAGACATTTGTATTGAGTATATGTATATGAGATTTTGATTTATATGATGATGATATTATGTATATTGTATGTGTTGATAACATTTTATTATGATGAGATGGATGAGACTTATGATTTGTTGGTGTTTTATGAATTTTATTTTTTGTTGTGATATGGATTGGAAACTAGGTGAGTGAGGCATGAGAGTCAGGTTGGTTTAGGCATGGATGGAGTGTCATAGGGTTAGGTTTATGGCATAGGCATGGATTGAGAGTCAGGTCAGGTTTAGGCATGAGGTGAGTTAGGTTTAGGCATGGATTGAGTCAGGTTGGTTTAGGCATGGATTGAGTCAGGTTTAGGCAGGCATGGATGAGTAGGGTGGTTTAGGCATGGTTTAGGTTTGGTTTAGGCATGGATGAGTTAGGTTTAGGCATGGATGGAATTGGTTTAAATTGGTTGAAGTTGTAATTCATTAATTTGTGCAATGAATGATGATATGGGTCATGTTTAAGATGTTTTATAATACATGCATGATGATGGTAAAGAAATGGTAGTCATAATAAATGTATGTTGTGATGATGATAAAAATGTGAAGCAATTTGTTGTTTGTTTGGTTTAATTTCCAATTTTTGATATAAAAAAAAGGAAACAAAGTAAGGTAGAATATGATGTAGGAAAATGAAAGATGAATTGGTTAGGGTAGAGAGTGGCCGAGCTAACCTCCAAGGGCCCCATGCCCTCGGAGTGCTGCCTACATAGTCCCGGTGAAAAGGGACCTCAGGCCGATGTAGTTCTCCCATAAGCTAGGGAAGAATATGAGGAGGTATGAGAATGAGTTGGTAGGTTTTAGGCATGATTTGGGTTTAGGTCTGTTAGGTGTGGGTGAGTTGTGGGAAAATTGGTATAGGTGATTTCGATTGTGGAAGAAGAAGAAGATTACCCCAAAGGTAAGCATCGAGGACCAAGTCCTGTATAAGGTAATCAATACGTAATAAAGAAGGTTAAAAGATAAGAGGGGGCAAGAAAGCCACCTGATTGGTTAGGATCATACTGAGTAGGTCATACCTTGGAGGAGGTGATGAACGTAAGACCCTAAAGACATTGCATGATTGATTGTTCTAAGGGTGAAAAGTAGTCACATGATCACCAAATGTCATGGTTTCCAAGAGGTCCCTTGAGGTGGTAGGAAATGGGAGTGTGAATGGTGAGAGGGGTGAAAGGTGGTTAATTTTTATATGGTATGAGGTAGCATGATCCGTGGGCAAGAGATCCAAGGTCACAATGGGCAAGTCCATGACTAAAAGGCTTTGTGTTTTGATTGATATTTGAGATAGACTGATCGATGTGGGAAGTCTATATGGGATGAGGAAATTAACTCCTTGAGGTCTTCGTGAAGCTGATCGATGCAGGAAGCTTTATACTCTTGTCTTTTGTTTGTTTTTTTTTTTTGAAAGAGCTTTACATAGTTGTCCTTCGAGGGAGTCTATTTATAGCAGTGATTGTAGAGAGGAAGATGTCCTTTTGAGGGAGTCATCTTTTTATTAGAAGTTTGACTCAAGGAGTTGGATCCCATGTGAGGGCTTTGAAGTCATGGACAAGACCAAGGTGAAGAATAGGATTCTTGTTCAGAAAGTAGGGTGAAATGACCATGGGATCTCATCTAAAGGTAGATGAAAAGTATCCATGAGAATCATGCTATGTGCAGTGCCATGGTACACATATTCAAGAGAAGATAACAAGTGATGGGTATGCACATGATTCTTGTTTAATCATTGGTGAGGTGTAAGAAGTGGATAGCGCTCAAGGGATGAGCATGGAAAGAGGAAAAAGTGAGGTAGGACTAAAATTCAATAGTAGAACGGTCGAAGATGCAAGGCATTAAGGGGCTCAGGTTTGGGTTTACCATCGAGTGAAGATAAATGATAAGCACCTGATCCATAAGTATGGGTCACAATGTATGGTCCAAGCCAATTAGGAGAAAATTTTCCCCGTTTACTTTTTTCTACTTTTGTTACATGTTGATTTTCTTTCAGGACAAGGTCACTGACTTGGAAGGTTCGTTCATGGACATGTTTTTCATAGGCACGTTTGATACATTTTTGGTAAACTTGAAGGTGGTCAAGAGCGTTAAGATGATGTTCATCTAATAACTCAAGTTGTGCTAAATGGTCCTGATGAAAGTCATCATCATTGAGCATGTCATGGAGAGAAATGTGGAGTGAGGGAATCTGGACTTCGAGAGGTAGAACAACCTCTGTACCGTAGACCAGAGAAAAAGGTGTGGCAGCAGTGGAAGTGTGAATACTAGTGCGGTATGCCCATAGGGAAAAAGGAATGTGCGTATGCCAGTCCTTCCCAGTATCGTTAACCACTTTCATGAGAATTTTGTTTAAGGTTTTGTTAGTGGATTGGCTTGGCCATTGGTTTGTGGGTAATAAGGTGATGAGAAACTTAGCTGAATGCCGAAGGCGTCACAAAGTTTTTGCAATGTTTTATTTTTGAATTGTTTTCCATTATCAGTGATGAGGTGATGAGGAACACCAAAGTGACAAATGATGTGATGATTGATGAACTCACATATTTTCTCAGCTTTTGTGGAGATGAGTGGTATGGCTTCAACCCATTTTGTGTAGTATTCGGTAGCGGTGATGATCCATTGATGTCATTGGGAAGAATGGGGATTGATCTCTCTGACAAGATCCAAACCCCATTGAGAGAAGGGCCAAAGGTCACGAGTGACCTGTAAGGCATGACTGGGTGTATGATGAAGGTTGGGCATGTTGTTGGCATTTTACACAATGCTTGACGTAGTCACAACAATCATGGTTAAGGGTCGGCCAGTAATAGCCTAGGTGAAGAATACACCTAGCAACATCAAGGCCACTGAAGTGACCTCCACATATGCCATCATGAACTTCCTTAATGGTATAAGGAATTTCAGAACTCGTGAGGCATCGTAAGAGAATACCATCAAAGCCATGCTTATAGAGGAGGCCCCCCATGATGACGTAATGAGAGACCTTTTTAAGGAAGGCACGTTGTCCATTACGGGTGAGATCAGGAGGTAAGATGGAGAGAGAAAGATAGTCAGAGTATTGTTTATACCAAAGGTCACTCGGGTCCGGGGTAGATGGTTCTGATGGAGTAAATGTCATGAGGTAAATAAGAGGGTGATTGGAGTCATTGTATGGTGACAAATATTTTAGAATCGGCAGGTGAAGTGGGTATTTGAGAAGCCAAGCAGGCCATGGTATCTACAAATTTGTTGGTTGAACGGGGGATGGTTTGAAGGGCGTAACGGTCAAAGGTGGTCAAAAGTATGTCTACATGATGTTTATACTTTTGAAGTATCTCATTACGACATTGGTATATACCATTGACTTGGTTTATGACCAATTGAGAATCACCAAAGATGTTGATTGATTTGACATCTAGGGCATAGGCAGCTTGGAGACCTAATACGAGTGCTTCGTATTCGGCAATATTGTTTGTACAATCAAAATTGAGTTTGAAAGACAAAGGCATGGGTTCACCATCAAGTGGAATGAGGATAACACCAGCCCCACCCCCATGCTGACACTTGGAACCATCAAAGAAGAGTGTCATTTGGTAAGTGGGTTCGTCCAGGGAAAGGGTAGCAATTGACTCATCTGGAAAGTCAAAATTAGAGGGTTGATCCCCAGAAATAGGTGCGTCGGCCAATTGGTCGGTGATAGCTTGGCCCTTGATGGAATTTTGATGAATGAATTTGAGGTTGAGGTCAGCTAAAAGCATAAGCCAGCGTGTGGCATGCTGATTTTGATAAGGTTTGGCATACATGAAGTGTAAGGGGTCGGTGTTGGTCACAACATAGGTTTTGTGGTTGAGTAGGTAATGGCGGAGTTTTGTGGCAATGAAAACTAAGGCTAAGAAATTTTTTTTTGGGATGGGTGTATCAGGTTTCATAGTCCAAAAGAGTATGGCTTATGTAATAAACCACCTGCTCCCTGTGTTGTTCATCACGATGAGCGAGCATGGCCCCCAAGGAGTGATCGGTAGCTGAGATGTATAGGTATAAGGGTTGATCATCTTTAGGTGGAATGAGTATGGGTGGTTGAAGAAGGTATTGTTTTAAGGCCTCAAAAGCTTTGTGGCAGTCATCATCCCATTTAAAGGAGACATCCTTCTTGAGAAGATGATGAAATGGTTGACACCGATCAGATAATTGTGAAATGAAATGGTGAATAGACTGCATCTTACCTTGCAGGCTACGGAGTTGCCTAAGGTTAGTGGGTGGAGGCATTTCAGAATGGCCTTGACTTTAGCAGGGTCAAATTCTATACCACGTAAGGAAATGATAAATCCCAGGAGCTTTCCTGAGAGAACCGTGAAGACACACTTCTTGGGCTGAAGGTGAATGCAATATTTAATGAGGTGGTCAAAGATGGTTTTTAGGATGGTGAGGTGCTCGGAGTGGCATTTAGATTTGGCAAGGAGATCATCCACGTAATCTTCCAATATACGATGCATGATGTCATGGAAGATATAAGTCATAGCCCGCTGATATGTGGCACCACCATTTTAAAGGCCAAAAGGCATGACTCGATAGCAGAAGGTCCCCCAAGGGGTGATGAATGTGGTTTTGTGTTGATCCTCTGGGGCAAGTAAGATTTGGTTATAACCTGAGAAGCCATCCATGAGTGATAGCATTTCGTGACCAGTGGTAAGGTCAACCAGTTGGTCAATACCAGTTAGAGGAAAGTCATCTTTTGGGGCAAGCTAGGTTGAGGTCATGGAAATCCATGCAAATGTGGAGTCCCCCTGTCACCTTAGTGACAGGGACAATGTTAGAAATCCAATGAGGATAATCAATGGGTAATATGAAGGAAATGGAAAGAAGGTGCTGAAGTTCTTCTTTGACGAGAAGGGCAATGCGAGGGTGCATTTTCCTCAGCTTTTGTTTGATGGGTTTGGCATCGGGAATGGTTACGATATTGTGGACCACTATGGTGGGGTCAATACAGGCATGTCTGTGTAAGACCAAGAAAAAGCATGGTTATGATTTTGAGAAAAGAGGTGATGGCTTCCTGT
Organism: Taxus chinensis; assembly: GCA_019776745.2. Lineage (NCBI taxonomy): Eukaryota > Viridiplantae > Streptophyta > Pinopsida > Cupressales > Taxaceae > Taxus > Taxus chinensis. The sequence continues at coordinate 71,077 of JAHRHJ020003533.1, forward strand.
TCAGCAGCATCTAAAGATTGACCGATCTTTAGGATGTGCGGGTCATCCTAAGTATGAATGCTGATCTCAATAGTCAATTCATTTAACATGGTTTGTGTCTCAGAGGGTAATGACTGATGAATATATGAGTCTTCTGCACCAAGGTAGGTGAGTATAGATTCATCATCCTGACATTGATGATGTTAATTGAAGGTGTATCATCATCGATCATTTCAGGATACAGGAAGGGAAGAGTGGAAGGGAGCCTCGCCCTCACGTTGATAAGTCAGAGGCCCCAAGGAAATGGTGTTTATGAAAAAAAAAAGTTAGGAGGGATGGATTCTAGATCCATCGACTCTGTCGGTGAAGGTGGTGATGAAGGTGGAGTGGGTGAAGAAGGTGGAGAAGGGCTGATGTCCTCGATGAGTTCAAATGGGCCTTCTTGGTAGGTGGTTCAGCAAAGCCGATACCACTACGGTCGTTATGTTTGTGGGTAGTACATGGAATAATAGTATGGTGGCCTTGCTCATAAAATCCAAAACCAAAACCCTTCCATGCACATCGGTGTAGGAAGGTGTGGGTGAAATGGTGATTGGTGAGTGACTGGAAGTCAGTGGAAAATGGGTGGGTTTGTGATGGTGGTTCAGGTGTGTAAGTGGTAGTATCAAGTCCCCCATAGGTGAGACTGGTACGAAGGTGAGGGAGGACCATAAAGGAGGCACTCTCCTGTATGGTGATCATAGCGAGGGTGTTGGTGAAGACTTCTATACTCTTGTGGAGTAAGGAATGTGTTGACACTATATAGGTGATACTCCCCCAGAGTAAGGCATTGAAAAATGCCTTCCAAGGGATCGGTGGTTGGTATGTGGGTAGCTGGAATAGATGATGTGTCAGAGGTCGATGTGGAGGTGGAGCTAATGGATTGGGAGGCTGATGGGTTGGCCGTGGAGGTTGTGGCAGTGGTAGGAATGGAGGAGGTATGTGTGGTTGAGGTAGCGACTGTACTGGTAAGTGGAGGTGTAGGTGAAGTGGTAGTGGTCATGGAGGTAGATGCCTTAATGGGTATAAGCATGTCATTGGGTCGGTAAAGCATGTTGCATGTTTTAAAAGGTGATGGATCAGCTAGAATAGTATAGGTGTGTCCTTCATGCTCAAACTTTACATAATGATGCAAAGTGGAAGGAACACAACCCATGACATGAATCCAGGGTCTGCCAAGCAACAGGTTATATTGAAATTCCCCCTCCAAGATGTAAAATAACTCTGGAATAGTGTGGGGCCCACGTGAATGTGGAGGATGACAGTGCCTAGTGTAGAGGTGATAGCGTCATTGAATGAATGCAACATGACAGGATGTTTATGCATGTAATTGTCAGGTATGTGCATTTGAGTGAATGCATGGGATGAAATGATATTAATGCTTGCACCCCCATCGATCATTACATGTCGTACATGTATATCATCGATGTGGACAGAGATGAAGAGAGCTGGGTCTGGGTCATCAGTTTGGTGTGGTGTGATCTCTTCCTCTGAGAAGCTAAGGGAGGCTACTTGGTGAGTAGGTTGAGGTGTGGATAAAGGTGGTAATTTGGTGAGAGAGGCTACATGATGGGGTGTGATAATGGAGGCTACGGGTGTAGGGTCATTGGGTAAAACCTCAATAGATTGAAGGACCTCCATGAGAGCTTGACGATGGGATTCTGAGGTTTGGATGAGGTCATATAAGGACATTTTGAGGGGGGATTGGTGTAGTTGTTTGAGCATGGTGCGGATGTGTGACCCCATTAGAAATAGGATATGTGGGGCCGTGGATAGTGATTTTAGGTGTGGGTGCAGATGGTATGTTGGGTATAGGATTGGTTGGTGAGTCAGTTGCCTTTTCCTTGCCTTTGTCCTTCTGAGCATGGGTAGCAACGTGGATCATGTTGATCTGAGGTGGGAAGGTGAGCCATGAAAGGTATAATGACATGAAGGGAAAAAACCTAAGTGGTGGGAAAAAGCCTTGTGAGATGAGCTGGGCACATGACATTTGGGTGGAGGTTTGGCAAGTTCATTGATGCAAACCATGTTAATTTCAAATCTTGGGGGTGGTTCTAGGAGTTGTGGGGGTGGAGGTCATGGTTGTTGAGTAGGCAGTGAGGGAAGACTGTGGGAATGGGTGTTGGTGAAATGGGGTCCTCATCAAGAAGGTCATCATCGTCAAAGTTTTCTTTGGGAGGACACAACTGGATAAGGATATTTTTCAAAGCCTTGCAGTTCTCCACATCGTGCCCTGGCACACGATGGTAGGCACAAATTTTAGTGTCATCAAACCCTTTTGGCTTGGGTTTGAGAGGGTCATAAGGTCTGAGTGGTGGTAATGTGATTACAGAAGTCTCAAGGAGGTTGGTTAAGATTTTGGCATAGGACCCTGCTAGTGGGTCACAATGGGAAGTGAAAGTGGGTTTGGGTGTAGGTGTGGCTGATTGTTGAGGAATGGTCTTTGCAGGAGGGGGAGTGGGTCGAGCTATGGTTTTGGGTGCTGGTGTGGTCTTGGGTGTTGGTCATGTTTGTTTGGGTAGGGGTATGGTAGATGAACTGGCAGGAGGGTGTATGGTTGTTTTGACTACCTTATTGGAGGGTAGTAAGTTTTTGTCTTTGGGTTGCACCTTCTTGGGTAAAGGTGATATGGGTGTATGAGATCTAGAGGGAAAAGTGGATGGGGGAAGAGGGTGAGTTACCCATGGGGATAATGGAGGTGCTGTGAAGGTAGATGATGTGGGTCATGCAGGGGGTGTGAGGGACAGAGACTGAAGTGTAGTGGGTAGTGAAGAATTTACTGATGGTATTGGAGGTATGGGTGGTAAAGATGTTGCAGGTGTGGGTGTAAGTCATGTCGGGTGCTTGGGTATGTTAGAGGTTTTGCGAGGAAGGAATGGGTTGTTGTGTTTTTGGTTTACTGATGGGTGGAGGTTTCTTAACCCGTGTTGGGAGGTTGAGGTCCTAAGATGGATGGAAAGGGTGAAGGTGTTGACGGTGTGATTGATGCAGTTGGGGTATGAGTTCTATGGGTTTGGTTCTTCTGTTTGGGTGTCGGAGTAGGTTTGGTGTTGACTTTGGAGGATGTAGCTAAATCTAGTTTGATAGGTGGATGAGTAAGGCTGGTGGTTGGGGTGACCCCTAAGGTAGTAATAGGTTTAGTCGAGGAAGATGATGTAGGTGTGGGTTTGGATTTAGATGTATGTTGGGTTATGGGTAAGGGTGTGTGTTGAGCTATGATGGGTGTCATGGAAGAAGTTGTGATAGAGGTGGTTGTGCTTGGTTGATTGGCTGAAATATTTTTGGGTAGATAGTGGAAGTGTCAGCAAGTGACATCTGCATTTGTTGAGACAGGAAGCAGAAGATGCCCCCAAAGTAAGGCTCTATCCACATAATCTAAGTGATCGGCTAAGCATGAGAATGGACATGTCTGTGGTGAGGTTGATGAGGACCTAATGGAAATTCCCGTAAAATGTGTCTTAGAGATGGGGAATTTGCTAGCTTCAGCTTCTGTGGGTAAGAGAGCCGAAAGTAGGTCTGCAGGATCTTGGGTAGCTGATGGAGAATGATCACCTAGAGGCAAAGGTATCTCTACTGGATCTTTGATAGGTGGAGGAGAAAATGGGTGCTCCTCTATAGGTGGAGGAGATGATGGGTGCTCCTCTGTGGGTGGAGGAGATAAACAAGTATCCTCCATGGACTGAAGAAGTACTGTGGGTGACGGTTCTCTAGGTGGAGAAGCCAAAGGTGAAATAGTCTTGATATTAATGGAAGGCTCCTCCATGGGTGAGGAAGGAGGTGAAAGGTGTTCCTCTATGGGTGGAGGAATAGGTGAGGTGGGTTCAATGCAGAAGGAGGACTTTGGGCTAGAATTTCCTCTATGGAAGGAATATGAGGTAATTGGGAAGCATGGGTGTATCGCTGAAAATAGCATGGACCTCGCGGGTATGGCTATCATGAGTTGAGGTCTCTCCAGTTTGATCAGAAGAAGGGGCATGATTAGGAAAGGGTTTCTTGAAGATGTGTAGGTTTTGATTGGCAGGTGCATTAGGATTATCCAGGTTAACTCACCTTTCTCGAGCATTTCTTGGATAATGTTTTTGAAAGTGATACAATTGCCATCACTATGACCCTTTACTCGATGATAGTTACAGAAGTCGTGTTCTTTATACCATGTGGGTGTGGGGTGAGCAGGGTCAAAACCAGTGTGTGGTTTTATAGGAGGAAGGGTGATGGCCCCAGCTTTGATGAGCTTTTCTAAGACAGAAGAATAAGGTTCCCCAATTGGGGTATATTTCCATTGTTCCCGTCTGAATTGAAAAGTCTGAATGGGTGAGAGATTAGATGAGGGGCTAGCCTGATTTGATGGATGAGCTGGGCCAGCTTTGAGTACCACTGCGTTAGTGGTCCCCTTGGCCTTTGAATAATTGTTCTGTGGTTTTGAAGAAGAAGAGGTATCATTTGACTTAAATGCTGAGTTCTTATTATGTATTTATATTTTCTTCTCTTTAATAGGTTGAATCTCTAGCTTTCGTGCCATGGTGAATGCTTCGTCGAAGGTTTGGAAGGTTTGGACCTGCAGGGTTGGTGAGATATGCCTAGCACAAGCCCGTGTGAAGAGTTTGAGTTTGTGGTAGTTGGAATGTGAGTTGATTGATCAGGCTACTCCAACGAGCAACAAAATGTGATAGATTTGTCATCATACTGACGCGTAGAGTATAGGTCAGTCATGGTAACCTTCTTAATGATATTAATGGAGAAGTGATCCAAGAAGGCTTGGGCTACCTGATTAAATGAGAATATAGAGTGTCTAGGTAACCCACTATACCAATCTAATGCAGGTCCAGTCAGAGACATGGGAAAGGTCCTCAGGAGCAAAGCATCATCATGGGTGATCAGATAACACCCATGTTTGAAAGACCACAAATGTTGTTGTGGGTCTTCTTTGCTGTTGAAACGGTTGAATTTAGGCATTTCCCAATGCATGGGATATGGATGGATAGGAATGGATGGGTGTATAGGCTCATTACAAATCTCATCGTAGGTGAGAGTGTTGCGGGAGCCAGAAACTGATGCCTCCAATGTCTGCATCTTGTCCATCATTAACTTGATTAGGTCATTGGTAGGTTGTGATGGATGGGTGCCTCCTGTAGTGTAAGAGGGTTGGTGTTGGGCATATAATGGGGGTGGCATTCTAGTATATGGTGCTGCCGTATAGGTAGATTGAGAAGAAGGTAGTGAAATAGGGGGTACGTACCCAGAGTGAATAATAGATGAAACAGGAGGCTGCTGATAGTACGTATATGGAGGTGGAAGGGTCATGGTGACCCTAGTGGCAATGGGGGCTAAAGATTGTGGAATAGAAAGGATGACATTTTGAAAAGGGGTAGGGGTCACCGACACCGGGGGTGGTTGTGTAGCTACGGGTATATGTGAGACAATAGGGGTGGATGAGGTTGTGTTCTGGGTGGTTGGTGAAGGTATAGTGGATGTGGCGGGTGCAATGGATGTAGAAGATGTGGCAGTCATAGCGGGTATAGGGCCTAGCTGTGAAATGACTGGGGGTAAGGTAGATGCGGGTAGTGCGGAGCCAGATGGGGCTGATGCAGGAGTAGGGGAATGAGAGTCGGGGGGATAGATATGGGCATGTCGTATATCAACTGACCCGAGGCATCTCGAGTGGATGAGTGGGAAAGGTAAAACTGCAAGGTGGCAGGATTTTGGTCAAGGAGTCGTATGAACTCCTCATCTCTGGTAGCAATAGAGATAGGTTGGGTAAGATCCATGGGTGATAAAATGGAAGGTGGTGAAGGACTAGGTGGGAGTGGTTGACAACTGGCATGGAATATGAGGGGCTTGCTTGGCTTCGGGTCAGCACCATGTGAACAGGTACTGATCGTGGTAAGACTACTTTCTGTAAATGACACAGAAATACAACAGAGATAGGATAAATAGGTGGTGGTAGGTGAATTGGGGTTAAAATGTCAGCTGGAAAATGACACAGGCTAACCGATGCCGGTTAGGTTAAACTGACGCCGGTCACAGGTAACCACTGTCGGTCACTGTGGAAAGTGGACAGTTGGTCAAAAACAAGGTATAAGGCCAAATTTTCCAAGGTATGCAAATACTGATGAGATTTACCAGGTCAATGAATATGATAAGAGTGACAGAGACTCTGAATAGTCAAAGAAGGTGAATAGGTGTCCTTTTGGGTAGGTTAACCAAAAGAACATTGAACCGATGCCGGTTGGGTAAAACTGATGATGGTCAGAGGGTAACCGATGATGGTCACTGGACCGACACCGGTTACTGTGAAATTGAAACAGTGATGAAGAAAATGTGGTTGTGAGTTAAAATTTGATGTGGAATCAAACCCAGAATTCTGAGAATGATGAGAATATGGTCCAGGCACACTCAGATGAAGCTGGAATACACCAACTGTGATGAGGAGCATGCAAGGAGAAATAAGAAAAATGAAGAGCGTGACCTCTCACCTCAAAATGCAAGCCAAGCAGAAACACTAAGAAAAATATGATCCTAAGAGTGCTTTTTCTATTATGTTTGTTTAGCTTATGCTATTTAAGGACTGACTCATGAACTGTAGAATAGAGTTTTTTGGTGAGGATGGCTTCCTACGAAGAAGGAGATATACAAGGAGAGGTTTCAGGTATGTTATGGTGGGGGGTGGGATTTTCTCTGAAGTATGACTCGACAGAGATAACCGAGCTGGGTGCCCACTGTGTCGTGATCGTGTGATCACCTACAACTTCTTCCAGGAAAGATGTTGTTTAAGAATGTGTGTATATTTTGAATTTTGTGATGTTTGGTAAGACTCAGAGAGAGAGAAAGAGAAAGAAAGTGCTTTCTATGATTCGTTTGTCAACCATCAGCTGGGAATGACTTCCAGCGTATAGGTTGCCCTCAATTAATGTGAGCTAATGCAGAAAAGTAGAATGAAATGCAATGATTTTTTAAAACCCAAATCAAAATGTAGAATTGATGCCACAAATAAGATGAATAGTAGAAGGGATGCTATTTCACTAATGTGATACTAATGAAAGGGAAGAAATGTTCATTTTAAGCACCAAAATATGATGGCTTTTAGAAAATAGAAGAGAACAAGATTTCAAGGGAGAAATTTTAATGTAAGAACTTTTTAGAAAAGAAACAAACATACAACCTTTTCACCTAGAAATGAAAGAATGCAAAGAACCCCGAATGGGTCCCACCAGGTGTGCCAAAATGTTTCACCTGATTCTAGAGCATTTCTTTGAATGTTGATGAAACAAATAAGGGTAATGGGCTAGGAGGAATACCTGTTGAAATGTTGGTTGATAGGTTGTTGCACGTATGACTTCTGAATCCACAGCTGATCGTGAGAGCTTCCTTTTTGCTTAGAGGAACTACCTGAAATAGAACACAAGACCACCAAATACAAGTTAAACAATATATGTAGTGGACTGCCTAGCGTGTGCTAGATCTGGGAAGTGTGATACTTCCTAGATGGCTGTCAATCCACTGTTTAAAACAATTAATGTGAGGTAATAAAGGAAATCCTACTGTAGTTAAAATGATTTAGGTATCTCATTCATCTACAATAAGAAAATTCATTCACAACAGGCTAGGCTATGATTGAATCTGAAGGTCAAGGTCACTGTCAGGGTACTGGTATTGGTCAGGGTGAGATTCTAGGTGGTTTTGGGTATTTGGTGGAGGTTTAGAAGCTCTGTTCTTGGTTTTTGGTAAAATACACAGAGACCGACATCGTTCTAGTATGACCGGTATCGGTTTAGGTTAACCGGTGATGGTTGTGGGTAACCGGCGTCGGTATGGTTGGGGTACAGGAAACTCAATAAAACTTGGTTGGGTGATAGATATGAGGTTAGATGAAGATGGAAGGGAAATGGCAAGATTCGTATGGATCTGAGGTATGCACAGGAATGATTAAGGTCCAGGTATGGGTAATTCAAGGGTGTGGATAAAAGGATGGTCAAGTTTTTGCATGGAGGTAAATGATGGGGGAATGGAAATGAGAGTAGAAACTAATAACAAATGTAAAAGGATCTACCAAATGATAAATGGATAAGTGTTGGTTAACAAAACTTACTGTTTGTATGAGCTTGATGCCTGGTTGGTAATGGTGGGTGATCAAATGGAATGAACTTGATGTAGTGTTGGTGCTTCCCTGGATGCTCCCGTGAAGGCAAAGATGGTTGTGTGATTGCTTCAGGTACTGGCTATGGATGCTCTGATGTGTATACTAATGTTGGTTCTGCTTGCATGCAGCTCTGGTTTCGTCACTTGTTCTCAAAAGATGTGATTATCTCTCAGAAATGTGCCAACCTTGAAATAAGGTTGTTTTGGGGGTTAAATGGTAACCGACGGTGGTTTCTGGCTTAACCGGTGGTGGTTAAGGGTAACCGGCGTCGGTTAGGGTGGGATTTCCTAGGTTTACTAAACTAGGTAGATCCCCTTGATTTTCTGGGATCTCGTTTCATTTACTCCATGGATTAGCATGGAAGCTTCCTTCTAACATGTGGGAATGTGGTTAGAGGGAATGTAGGCATTGATTTTTAGGGTTTGGGTAGGTCTTAGTTAGTTATGGCAACTTACTAAGAATAGGTCTTAGGGTGAGGTGGCTAGATGAGGTGTCTAGGTGAGGTGGATATGTGGGCATTATCCCAATTAGGATATTTAAATAATAAATATGGTGAGGATAATGAATTAATTTAATTAAATTAATATTATAGTGGGGTGAAGGGGGCCATGGCTAGGTGGATGTGTTCAAGGTATTTATTTGACGAGGGACCAAGGGGAGTTAACTTTGAAGGAAATGGCTAACTATCATGATGCATTCTAGAAAGATTTAACACTTCTTATCTGTACTAGGTAGAATCTAGTGAATTGTAGCTGAAGCTCAAGCCTTCAAAAATCACACAAGGCGTAGAGAAACTTGCAGTCATTTGAATCTAGAGCGTCTCTAAGCTTGGAAGGAGACTCTCAAGTGATTATTCATGCCATCCGTTGAATTTTGAGAATTGGCTCTTATGCTATGGGCCTCAATAATATTTGTTTTTGGAATGGCCAAATTATCTTTTTAAGCAAGCAAACCCATGCATCTTTATAGAGAAGTTAACAAAGTAGAGATTTATTGGACTTCTAGATTTGGTACCATCATGACGTTAGGTAATTAGAACACAAGTTGAGTCAAAGTTTGGAGAACTTTGCTCTGCAATTTCTATTAGTCTTCTTCCATTCAGTGAAGATTAATATGCTTTGAGGATCCTTGGCTCTGTGGTTTATTTTTAATAGCCTGCCTCGCCCTAGAAGTTTGAGGATCTTACTCCTCTCCATTATGTTTTCAATGTCCTCATGGGGTACCATCTCTTCATGTTATTTTCTACGAAAGACAAAAGAGAAATGGCCTTCTAGAGGAATTCCATTTCATTAGGTCCCGTCCCACAGGGTTTTACAGGATTGGCTCGTCATTTGTTTGTGATGCCATTGAACGTGTTATGGGGACGCCTTTCAGTATTGTGATTCAAATGTTCATCGGGTAAATACTGAGATTGCCTTAGTGTTTGATTTCAACTAATTTACTTCAGGTTAATGAAAAAAATTGGAAGTTACTAATGATTTGGTATCTTATTAAAGGAAGAAAGATGGTTAAGTGTAAGTGGGTATGAAAAACTAGATACATTGCTAATGGGTCACCACTCTGATCCTTGTTTGCTGGGCCTTGTCGCGGAAGCTGGTTGGGTTTCACACTTTGATGGATTGATTACTGGTAGTAGAATTTTGCACCTCTGCCAATTTGTAAAGGTTATCATCAAATGCTTGTGAATCCCTAGACCTTGCTACCTTCTGCCATCTTTCATCCATGGATTTATTAGAGATATCATGCACCTCTCAACTTTAAGGATTTGAAGGTGTTATGGCACTGCGGGAGGTGCTAAGCATCCCACCTACATATTTTCTTCTATAATATTGGTTTTTTAAGTGATCCACTCCAATCATAAGTGTATACTCGAGGTAGTATTGTTGGGATCTTCCTTCTCTTTTGATCCAATATTACTTAGAAGAGGAAATCTTCCCAGATTTTTGATGATGAGTGATCTAGTCTGTTAGTTGAAATACAGATCTGGGCTATTACATTATTTCCTTGTTTTGTAGTTTCTAAATAGATTCAGTGTTTCCTCTTTTTGGTCACAAAATTCATCATCTCATCTTTCAGTGTTTATAATGGGTGGGGTGCCCACCAAACCAAAGTTCACAGCTTTGGTCAAAAGCATTTAAAAATTAAAAAAACATTCTTGCATTATTGACCCCATCTTCTAGGAGCCTCTATTTCATGCTGGAAGCTTCTTGGACTCTTTTTTGAGCCCATTTTTGCATTGTAATCACTCTTCTTCGCTTGTGGGCTTGGTGAGTGCGTGCACTGCAACCTTATGGCAAGAGAACTTTCCTTACACTTCTTGTTTGCTTTTTTGTTTGTTCACTTGTTTATTTGTGCACGACTGAGCATATTATGGTCTCCACGCTTGTCTGATGTTTCATTGATTACAAGTTGAGTAACTCCAGTTTCTCTCACATCGTACGAAGTAACATGGGTATAATCAACGCACTACTTATAATTTTTTGCATTCATGGGGGTGTTAATTTTGTGTGGTTATTTGCTTTCTACTATTTTATTTGCTCATTTTATCTATTATTATCTTAATTTTGTTCATTTGCTTACCCTAATTAATTGCCATAAATGGATAGATGCACATATCTCTCGCTTTGAGAAAACAAAAATAGTATCAGATAACTATGGGATTATAGATACAATAAAAGTGGTTTGGAAAAATTCTATGAAGCCTTTGGAATTTTACGTACTTTCTGTATCACCAGAACTGCGACTTTCATATTAACAGAAGTCAAATCACCCAAGGAATTATGGGATGTCTTAGAAATTTTTTTTTGGGAAACAGAATTGAAATGAAAGGGCATGAACATGAGAAAATGAGTTGATTAGTCTCAGCCCTTGTATTTTTGACACTATAGCAGGACACTTTTTCACCAAACTTAAATCTATAAGATTTAACTGAAAAATTGTGGAATTGACAAGAATGACTCACAACTCATACTTTCTGTCCTTGCAAAACTTATCCCAACTATTTTGTTTTCATCTCTACCTTATATGATACAAAAAGAACACTTGGTGCAAGTTGTTAGAAGGTATTCCCTCCTTTGATTTTTTTTTTATTTGACCTAGAGAACAAGATAAGCTAATTCAGATGGGTACCCCTTAGATCCTCAAAATCCCATGCTCTCATGTGTGAAAAATAGAGGGTTTAAAAAGAGAAGAAACTGAGGGATAATTATCCTGAGAGTTAGAAAAGGACAAATCCACTACCAAATCAAAATTTTCCACTTCCTCTAGTTCTAGTTCCAAAAATCCTAAAGAACAGATAAAATGTGGGTACTTTCGGTGGTAGGCATGAAGATGATTTATGGCTTTTAAGAATAAGATTGATCTCGTTACGAGTCTTCTTGAGAAGATAAACATAAGAGTTCCCAATTCTCTCAAGCCATATTCATAATCAAATCATGAAATTTCTAACCTCATTTATCTTGGAAAGGGGAAAGTGAAAGTTATTCTAGCCAAATTAGCAATCATTTTATTGAAAAAAAAAGTAAGTATTTAGTTGCAGTTGTGTTCACCTACTCCTACATGTGTTATTGATTCCAAGTGCACCTCATCATATGGCACTCAACTGACATCGAGTTTGATTCTTTTGAATACCTATGTGCACATTGTCTTCACCACAACTATTTCTTGGTGATGAAAATTTTACACCAGTTTTCAGGAGAAGGTCTGTTGAAGTGAATAGTGGAACTTTCAACAATGAGTTTAATGTTCCTTTACTTTCAATTAATATCCTTTCAGTATATCAAATCACTCACCTTAGTCAACTGGCATATGAGTTCAAGTTCACTCCAATTTTTTTATGTTCGAGATTTTAAATAATGACAATTTTACTTGCGAGGGTTTGGTACAGTTGATCATCACTTCATGCATTACTCAAAAATTCTCACTTTGTTCCTCCTTCACATTCTTCATAGATTAACCTAACCTAATATGATATTTCTGAGCTCACTTCTGAGGATGATGATTTCTTTTCTAGACTTGGTTGATTTCCATAGTGATGGGGACCCACCTCCACCATTTATTTATTCTCTTCCACATTTGAGGATCCATTTAGTTAATTCACCTATTTCTGGTTTTCTATAGACTTTTTAGGCATCAGGTATCTTTGATTCGAGACTCGTTAGAAACTAAGCACTCTTATATACAGGGACAAGACATTCCACCATCCTTCTTCGCCGCCACTGAAGATTCACTATCCCTTCATGGAGTATTTGGAAATTCCAGTCCTACTACATATGGAGAATAGTTCCTTGGATGGGGTAATTTTCTTGCCACTTTGGATATCTTCTTCACTTGATAACAGGGTGGTTTTAACATGTTCATTCATCTTGGTGAGGCTGGATAGTGCTTCTTCATTCTTCAACTTCTAAGTAGAAAGATTGTAATTTGTACATGAGTACCTAGAGAGAGGTGCCTTTGAGTTTCCAGGAATCTCATTTGACACATCTTTCTTAAATTGGTATAGTCCCTTAATTTTATCTCTTGTAAGTGGAAAAAGTTTTCCCTTAGGGATTTTTCCTCCATTACTTGAGATCCTTAAAAAATGTACATGGGTACCTCATCAGGCCTAGTTGGCATTTGGAGCCCATTTGCAATCTCATCTTATTCTTTCTGAAATATTTTTTTTGTGACATGGGTACCTTATCAGGATTTGTAGTTGGGACCCATTGACACATCAATTTTTATTTTTCTATGGGAGTTAATTCCTCCAATTCTAACTTTCCATGAACTCTATCACAACTTTATGAAGGGGGTGTTGGTGTATATAATTTGTTTCATCATCTTTCGACAAATTGTCCACCACAGATGGTTGAAGTCATCTCACTTATTGAGAATCAGGTCATGTGTGGAATTAAATAGGCTTAGTTAGATTTTGTGTATTATGAATCATGCACAAGAGTTACAACAATCATTCCTATATGTCACCTCTCTCTTTTGGTCTATGAGTATCATTAAACACACCATTGTACTTTCTGACCTATTTGATTCAATTATTTTGTGATTCTATCTCTTTCTTACTACGTGGAGAGTTTATGATACCATTGAAGTGAAAACTTTCTCGATGTGCATGGGGTTCTGTATTTTCCTTGTACAATAATCTGATGAGATAGCCTTAGAAAAACTTATAAATATTAGACTAAATTGAAGGATATGTTGAATTTGATACATGCAATTACTCATTTTTATACCTCTAGTGAATGATCCTATTTGTTCTTAGTTGTCAATATTAAGATTGTAATGTTTTCCATAGTATTTATTCAAGTAACTGAATGTTGATTGTCATCAATACAACCAAAATCACAACAACTTCCAAAATACATCCGGGAAGCAACAATAATTAAATACAAAACAAATAATAATTGTTACAACTACGTAACAATATAACCTATGCAATAATATGACAAATATTGTTATAAAACCATATATAACAATATATCAACTAATTACCTTATTAAATAATTAAATATTTTAAGGTAATATGATGCATAAATTAACCTAACATTCCCCCCCTTAATTTTGCATTGCCTCAAGGGATGAGGAGAGGAACTCTCTGAACAACTCAAACTTGTCACGTGCAAGTGACTTCATGAAGATATCTGCTCATTGTTCAGCTGTTGGACAAAATTGAAGCTGTATATTGTGCTTCAACACATGCTCACGTATGAAATGAACCTGTACCTCAATGTGTTTTGTTCTTTCATGAAAAAATGGATTGTGAACAAGTTTGAGAACACCTTCATTGTCAACATACATGGTGGTTGGTTTGTCTTGTGGTATTCCAAGTCCTTCGAGTATGTGACATAGCCAAATCGCTTCACAGAAACTTCTCCTGCAGAATGATACTCAACTTCTGTGGAAGAATGAGAAACAAAGTGTTGTTTCTTGCTTCCCCATGATATTGGTCTAGATCCCATAAAGAATACAAATCCTGAAGTGGATTTTCTGTCATCAATATTGCCTGCATGATCTGAATCTGAATATCCTGACAAGAAGAAGTTGTCATTCTTCTTGTATTCTAGACCAAGATCCACTGATCCTTTGAGATATCTCAAGATGCACCTTGCTTCTTTCCAATGAAAAACTTTGGGTTCCTGCATGAACCTGGATAGATAGCTCACTACAAAGCTGATATCTGGTCTAGTGTAGGTCAGGTAAATGAGACTCCCAATCAACTGCTGATAGAGAGTGGCATTTACCTCAGGAGATGGATCTGAATGAGATAACTGCAATCTGTTCTCCATAGGTGTAGCAATTGGTGTGCAATCCATCATCCTAAATTTCTCGAGTGTTGTCTTGGTATATTTCATCTGAGAAACAAAGATGTGATTCTCTTTCTGCCATACTTCCAATCCAAGACAATAGTGCATTAGCCCGAGATCTGTCATGTCGAATGATCGATTAAGATCTTTCTTCATTGCATCGATCATCCTCACTGAACTGCCAGTGATGACTAGATCGTCGACATAGACAATGACAATCACAATCTCCCCCCTTGATTTTTGAGGTAAAGATTGGGATCGTATGGATTTCTAACAAATCCATGTTGTACGAGATGCTCATCAATTTTGATGTACCATGCTTGGGGTGCCTGTTTGAGGCCATACAAAGATTTCTTGAGTCTGCATACCTTTGCTTCTTGACCAGGTACAACATATCCCTCAGGTTGAGTCATGTAGACTTCTTCTTGTAAATCTCCATTCAGGAAGGCACTTTTTACGTCCATCTGATGGACTTTCCAACCAAACTGTGCAGCTAGAGAAAAGATCATCCTGATCATTTTGATCTTAGCTATGGGAGAAAATGTCTCCTCGTAGTCAATGCCTTCTTTTTGTGCATACCCCTTTGCTACTAGTCTTGCTTTATACTTGTCCACTGTCCCATCTACTTTGTACTTTGTTTTGAATATCCATCTGCATCCAATGGGTTTCTTCCCTGGTGGAAGATCGACAAGCTGCCAAGTGTTGTTTTTCATTACTGATTGATATTCAGAGTCCATGGCATCTTTCCAAGATTTTGACTGTAGGGCTTCCTGGACTATAGAGGGCTCATCAGATTCAATAACTCTACTCATCAAAGAAAAGTTAACTTCTTCTCTTGCTTTACTATGAGTCCATGGTCCAGGGGTGGATGTATCTGGTGGAGCATCCATTCTTGCATCTTGTAATGTGCTAGTATACCACTTGGGCATATGCTGAACTGTTCCCATGGGTCGTGGTTCTATCTGATCAACACCATCATCCCCATCATCACTTTCATCATCTGTGGGAACATCAGCTTCAATTTTTACAACTAGTGAAGAATCTACATCAGGTGAGTCTGGAGGAGGAGACTCTGCTTCCTTCTTCTCAAAAAACTCAACATCTCTGCTGGTGTAGACTTTCCTGGTCTTTGGATCCATCAATCTGTACCCAAGAGTCTCTTCACTGTACCCAATGAAGATGAGTTTTGTGACTTCATGTCCAATTTCTTTCTATTCTACTTGGGTATGTGCATACTTTCTTTACACGTGAATACTCTAAGGTGTGCAATAGATGGTTTCCACTTTGACCATGCTTCTTGTGGTGTTACTCGTCAAGAGAAACTGTGGGCACTCTGTTCAACAAATACATTGTTGTCTTTGCTGCTTCTACCCAGAATGTCTTTGCAAGTCCAGAGTCATCGATCATGCATCACACCATTTCCATGATAGTACAATTTCTTCTCTCAACAACACCATTCTACTGTGGTGTGTGTGGAGGAGGCATTTGTCGATGAATCCTGTGAGCTTGTAGGTAGTCTTTGAACTCATTACTGGTGAATTCCCCCCCTTGATCTGAGTGGAGAGTTCTGATGTGATGACCAGTTTCGTTCTCAACAGCTACTTTGAACTTCTTGAAGGTTTCAAAAGCTTCACTTTTCTTGTGAAGACAAAAAATCCACATTTTTCTTGAATAGTCGTCAACACAAAGCATGAAGTACTGAAATCCAGAATGACTTGGTTGCATCAGACCGCAAAGATTGGTATGAACCAGATCAAGCTTACCATGAGCTCGATATGTACTCTTCTGGAATGAAGCTCTGTGTTGTTTTCCTGCTAGGTAGTGAGGACACTTGTTTGTATCCTTCTGAAGAGATGGTAACCCATGTACCATATTACACTGGTGAAGTGTCTCGAGATACTTGAAACTAACATGACCAAGTCTCTGATGCCACAACTGTGCTGAGGTAGAGTTCTTAGCCACAAGTTCCTGATCATCTCTGTGGAAAAAATCAAGCTGGAACATGCGTCCCACATTGGAGGCTTTTGCAACTATTTTTGAGCCTCGTGATTTGTCTCGAATCAAACATGTTTTCTTGCCAGAATGACTATCAAAGTCAATTTTTAAGTTGTGATCTAGGAGTTGACTGACTGAAAATGGATTTTTAGTCAACCTAGGGACATATAAGACATTTTATAGTCTACAGTTGCGTGAACCAAGGGGTAGAGTAATGTTCCCAATCCCCTGAAATGTATATGAAGAATCATCACCCAACAAAACGTGGTTTTTTGAAGGTGTGTCCCTCTTTGAAGTAAACCAGTCTCTGTGGCTGTTCATGTGTTGAGTGGCTCCGAATCAACATACCAGACATCACTAGATGACGTGGAGGTTCACTTGATCGAGAAGTGTACAAGAAGTCTTCATTATCTGAATGTTCTTCTTGTTCAACAATATTTCCTTGTTGATGGGGTCTTCTTTTCCAGTTCCCCTTTTTCTACCCTTGATTGTAGTTAGAATGTCCCTTGTGAGATTGTTGTTGTGGAGGTCTAGAGTTGCTTGATGAACCTTTCTTGTAAGTATTATACCAACAATCTTTTAAGTCATGTCCTCTTTTACAAATTGGACATTGCTTCTTCTGTTGTTTGTCCCCTTGATGATACTGATTCTGATGTTGGGAATTTTGATAGGAATTAGGTTTTCCTTTACCTTTTCCTTTCCATTTTTGATGTGAAGAAAGTTCCTTCTCCTCTTCATCATCCTTATTATGCATGGCTTCCTCTTGTTGTAGTAGGTTTACCAGCTTGTCAAAACTAACTGTCGTATCTGACAAGTTTAGTGTTGTTACAAAAATGTGGTAAGAAGAAGGGAGAGCTCTCAGAAACAATGGGAATGAGAGCTTCATCTGTGACCACTTCTCCCAGGGATAGAAGTGAAGCCCTCAACTCTGTAACTCTTCTTAAGAAAGCTTCAATTTTCTCATTTGCTTGAACTTCAGTGTGTGTAACTGACTCTACAAATTTAGTATGACATTCTTGTTTTTGGCCTCATATACTGTGCTCAACTTATCCCATGCTTCTTTGGTTGTTTTGGCATCTCAAATGTGGGGTTGCACATCATCAGACACTCCAAACAAGATGATGAGTTTGGCCTTCTGATCTGCTTTATCAAACTGTCATTGTTGTGTTGTATCAGTAGTTGATCTGGTCAGAGTACCATTCACAACAGTCCAGATCTCTTCAAACTCAAGTTGTGTCTTGATTTTAGTCTTCCATGCAGCATAGTTGTTTCCTCTGAGTAGTTGTGAATCTGGAAGAAAAATTTGGGGGCATTGGTGCCCATTTTGCAGAAATCACTGACAGGGTTAGGCTCTTATCACTCTAGGTATAAGGTCTCCCAATCTATATACTGTCAGTCCGATATATCGGACCTCTCTATATACCTGCCCTTTCGATATACCCATTGGTATGTGGAAAAAGCTCACCCTTTCTATATACCCAGTGGTACATGAAAGAGGCATTAACGTACATGAAAGAATTCAATACGTGGTACCAAGACAATACTGAAAGGGGTCTGTGTGATTATTGACACCGGCTCAAAGAAATATCCTCATACGTGTGCGTAACTTCGCTATATACTTGGATAATTTCTCAGTCCAGATTTATGTCGTGCAATCATTCACAGACGGATGGGATGGCTCATAGTGTGTGCACTGTGTCCTTATTACTCCCCATCGATTTAAAGGGTCGATGCCTAGATGACGTTGTTGCAGCTATATTAGGCATTAAGTGCAGTAGTAGTCATGATGACTTTACCTGTAAGTGCTTCCCAGAGGCACTGTATATACCTGAATGCTACGAATGAGATCTAGGATCTCGTGAGTGTTTTAGAACCAATTTTTTTACTATTTTTTATTACAATATCTCTGCCAATTTCTGAGCAGTTACAATATTTACGGTTGACTATGGCAACCTGTAAATTAGTACAATATACTGAAGCATACAATTACATTAAAAAAATTTAGAAAAAATTGAATGGCAGGAAATAATTTTTTTTGTTTTGCGGGCCCTGGTGGCCTCTGGAGCCCAATATGACCCTCTAGAAAAAAACCATGCAAAAAAATAGCTGAAAATGACAATTTTTAGGTATACCTCCTTTGGCAAAAATTGCTCAGAATGCAAAAAAACAGAGGTCTAGGAAAAATACATTTTTCCCCCTAAAATAGGGTTTTTCTCGCTATCTTAATAGTCATGGATCTAAAAAAGATAAATACACACTAGTATCAAAGGAATAGGGTTCCAAATATAATGCCTAAGATAAGGGGATGGTTCTTAATAAAATCCTAATTTTTTAGGAGTAATGGTCATAAGCAAAAGAGAAGTATACACTAAGCGTTGTAATGTCATTTTTCAGTTGGAATGGTTTGTAAGAGATAATCTAATAGATAAAGATATGCTATTATATCCGAGTCTAATACATGATATATCAACCATAATCAATCATAAAAAAATGAAGGAAAGAGAAGGGTTAGGGATACTTACCTTTTCGAAAAAACTTTTTTCACATTAAAACTCTCTAGGGTTAGTATACCTAGTGAGAGATTTTTCACAGGTGGATTACAAGAGGGATAGGTAGAAGACCTAAGTAGATCAAAGTTGGAGACCCTAAATACTTGGCATAGGTTGATGGTAAAAATCATATTATTAATGCTTAAAATAACCCAATACTCCAAAGCAAACCTCCAAGTATAAGTTCTAGCAAACAATTAACCTCTTAAACCTTTAAGGGTAGAATTGTGAGTCAAAGAAAATCAGACTACGTGATCGTTTTTAGATAATGAAAAAATGATGCCTATAAATAGGGTAACATACCTTGAATTCAATATCTCTCTTAGCTCTGACAACATAAATACATTCAGTTAGATGAAAGTGTTCTACTTGGTGCCATTAACATGGTTAATGTCATTAAGTAGAATTTGGTTGAACTTTTTGGCCACATATAGTATGGAATAAAGGCAGGGAGAGGAGAGAAATTTGAGACAAAGAAGAATACTTGAAGAAGGCATGGAGGGGATATAAAGGTGTTATAGGTAGATTATGTGAAGGTGGTAATATTGAGGATATCAAGTGGCCATAATGAGAAAGTAAGAGGGTAGGAAGGAATGTTAGGAAAAGTTAGGATGAATCTATTCACAATGAATCTCTCACCTAGTGTAGTACCAAAAAAATTGGTCAAAGAACTCAGAAATATGGCCTTTAGAATTTATTCAAACATTTACCCCATTTATACACAAATAACTAACATAAGGCATCCTCTTATTATATCCCACATCCTAATCCCACTAGACGAAATTTTTTCTCTAGCTTAGCACCTTAAGAATCACTACACCTACTACATAACATATTTAAAAACTTATATTTATTATCTCAGAACATATTATTTTCACACCTTGGATAGATTTTTAGGTCCAAGATATGTTTGGCCAAAAAATATGCCACCTTCCATGAACCTGTGCCTTACACTTCTAATGGTCATCTTTTTAAAGGGTGACTTAGCTTATTAACCTTAGGTTCTACTATTTGGTCATTGATTGGGGAACTATACAAATGATCACATATAAATACACATCCACCATAAGCTATTATGGGATGATTTATATCGATTTAGAAAATAAGGTTCCTTAGGGGATCTTACACATAATTATGATTGAAATATATAAACTATGTACATTTAGATTAGAAATTACACTTTCATACACAAATTTGAAAGTGTATTAAATTATTTAGGGAAAATGTTAAATATGGAAAATTGACAAGGGGATAATGCATTTAGATTTTTTGCATTCTAGAAATTGATTTCGGTGTGAAAATAACAAGTAAAATCTATATTCATTTTCTCGATCCTTCAAAATGGATATTAATTCTCCTTTAGACATAATTGACTAGTAGGATAGGATCCACTAGCACAACCTATTCAAGTTACAAGATCTTTTCCTACTCAAAAAATGAATTTGTGACTACATAACCAATTGAGATTGTTGAATGTGTTGTTTTATGTGCAATTTGGGTCCAAAACATGTGTGCAAGTTCCAAAATCAATATTCTTCTCTTAAAATCTTAACTTCCTTGAAAGTCTTATAAAAAGGGGTCAATAGTTTGGGTTGAGGCACCCCTGTGCCACCTATGCAACAATCCAAGCTTGAGTGACTTTTATTTATCTCTCTTCAATGAATTTATTATCTATTCACATCTAACTAGTTGATTATAGAACTACTTACAATAATTCACAACAATATATTATCCCTAGGCATCTCACATAGAATCTTGCAAAGTCTCTTGAACTACCCTAGAGACCATTTAGTTGGGATAAAATCATACCACATATGGTTCGGGAACATATAATTCTATCTACCTCCAGCCAATGGTCAAATTTCCAATTTAATGTCTTTTCAAGGTTCGTTTCATATCCCATAGGCCGACCATAATGGGAAATTAAACCTACGAATACCTACAAAAGCAAGTCTAACTACCTATTTACCTCACCTAACACTTTCAATAGAACACATTACAAAATACATTCCAAGTCACTCCAAGCTCCCATAACTATTAGGAAATTAATATTAGTGTGAATTATAATTGAGTTATTTAGAATATTGTTATATGCGAGTTTTGGTTGTTAAACCAAACTCACGTAAATAAGTATAAAAGGAGTATTCTTAAAACAACCTCCTTGAATATAGGAATTGTTTCTCCAATACATGTATGAATTCTCTATTGAATATGAGAACAAAACAAATCAATTTTGTCTATGTAATTTGTTGTTGCTCTTTTATCCGGTATCAGAGCATGTTGCGATCTTGAGCATTGAATGGGGGAAATATCATTAGTATTCATGCTTGCCCAAGCTTTCATTCTTGGAGAGCAATTGATTATAATTGTAATCAAGCTTTGTTGCTGCCTGTATTAATTCATCACTACAAGTTAATAATAGAAGTGGGCTGTGACAAAGATCTATGTCGAGTAGAATAACATTATTTACTACTGCGATTCAAACCTGTCACGTATTGAATCAGGTTTCACCTCTCCTTTCTACTATGCATGTCATTTAAGAATATTTTGGGTGAATGTGAATTGTGGTGAATATAATTGAAAGTATAAAATTCTATACACAATGTGGATTACGGTTTTGGGAACCTGCACAACTCATATTCGATGTATTCTACTTGCTTTGAGGCTTGGTTTTATTGAAGACAATTTGGAGGACTGAACATTTTCTATATTATTGTTGCATCACCCAGTCAGATGTCCAAATGGTGCATCCACTA
The DNA here is from genome assembly GCA_019776745.2 of Taxus chinensis. Taxonomy (NCBI): domain Eukaryota; kingdom Viridiplantae; phylum Streptophyta; class Pinopsida; order Cupressales; family Taxaceae; genus Taxus; species Taxus chinensis. The sequence continues at coordinate 92,828 of JAHRHJ020003533.1, forward strand.
CTTAGTCAAGTTTACTTTTAAATAGAGTCATGGGTCTATGTGTCGTTGTGTAGGTATATGTCTTACCAAATTACAAATTATGAAGTTTAACGATTTAATGATACGTTGAGTAATGTTCTTTTATGTCCACATCTTTTAATGTTTTTAGACAAATGTGATAAGAGTTCGAGTCTTATAGTTTTTGATTACTTGCAATTGCACATTGCGATAGAAACGTCGCAGGGGATGTGTTGAAGGAGTTAAACTTGAGGGAAATAAACTTGTGAGGAGGAGGGTGAAAAAGAAGAAGATTGAGGGAGGAGAACTGAAAACACTGTAACATCTAAGTTCCTTGATGATTGAAAGGCTCATTTATTGATACTTGGTTGTGGAAAAGTTTTTTAGCTTTATCAATGGTTGAGGCATTGGAAACAGAGGGATTTTTTTATGTGCACACCATGTCCTCCTTCGATTATCAAGGTCATCGAAGGTTTAAAGAAGGGAACAAGTTGGTGTGAGTACTATAATATATTTACAAGACAACAAATCTAAATGCATAGAATGAATCTAATGCATGGATGTGAACGAAGGATATTTAGAAGAGATGAGAATTGTGTTCAATCCATATAATACAATACAATTTTGGGGTGGCTAGAGGATATACAATGCAAAGACGGATGTTTGTTTACCTCTCATTTCCCTTAAGCTTGATAGTAACAGTTACCAAGACTTCCATTTGGAAACATGCTTTTCAGCACAAGAAGTGGTTAAGGCATTGGTAAAAGAGAGGATTTTTTAAATGCTTCATTGCCCCCTTTGATTGTCTATGCAAAACAAGGTTACAAAAAGGGAATGTGTGAATTTAATATTATAATTCGGAGGATCTATTGGAAGATTATAATTTGAAAGGTCGGTTTAGACATTACAATATATTGAGAAGGTAACAAATCTAAATTCATGGAATGTATTGAAAGCATGGATGTTGATGGAAGACAGTTAGAAGAGATGAAGGCCTATATGTTGAGGCATTCAGACATGAGTAGACACTATGATCTAGTTGTTTGGAGATTTTACCAATGTAATATTAAACCACACCATTTAATGTGAAATGGTGGCCAAGCCAAAGGAGGATGCAAACTTGAGTGATCCTCTCAGTGGTACGATGAGATACTATATATATGCAACTGAAAGCACCCCAAACTCTATAAAGCAAATAACAAAGCTAAACAAGGAAGGCTAATACCATTGCCACCTAATTAGCTAGGGCTCTAAGTCTAGGAATGCAACATTAAGATATAAGCTTAAAAGAATGCCTAATTAGTATGAAAACAATGCAAAAACTAACTAAACATGCCTACTAATATGATCAATTACCTAACATGGACCTCAATAGACCTAAGGGGAAATCAAATGGCTATGGTTGCTACTCAAACAATGGTGAAATGACCTCTCCAAATGACTTGTGAAGTCACTTTAGATATCCATTTACTAACCTTGTTGAAGGTTTTTTGCAAGGATTGGACTTGGCTTAAAAATCATGTGTTATATGAGATGCAAATCAAAGCATGTGTGTAAAGTATAAAGGAATGAGGTGCACCTTTTTTATGTTTTACTTTTGGGAGAAACACAAATTTTGGTGCATGTGGGACTAAAAGCCCCAAATTAGATTAGAATTTCTAATCATGATTAGGCCTTTCTAATCACAATTAGTGAATTACCAAGTGATTAAGAGGTGGGGAGCCTTAATCAACCACTTAGGGTCAACTAGGAGGCTAGGATAAGCTTTTGAAGCTTGCTGAGACGTTTTGGAGGTGAATGGGGTGATTTTGAGTGGCTGGAAGAGGGGTTTTGTGTCAATACTATGGCATATTGACCAACTCAAGGGCAAAATAGGCTTAATTAGCTTATAATCGCTAATTGTCTGTTTTGAAAAGGATTTTGGCGTACGATTCATCGTACAGTTGCATCATGAATGTTAAAGTAGTTACATAATCAACAAAATATTGTTAATTGACCCTAATTTGGTAAGGAACTTTAGTTAATTAGCAAAAACCACTAATTATAACAGATTTGGCAAGAATGAGAGTGATTTGTGTGTGTTTTGGCAATAAGATTATAAAAGCAGAATTTAGGTGTCTATAGCAACCATGGCTCACAATACTCAATACATGATCCATAATGTAATACTATGTTGATTTGGTTAGAGGAACAAAAAAACAAAGTTTGATGCTTGTTGATTCCAAAACCATATGTAAATCCAATACATAATGAATGTTATAGATCTATTCGAGCTCAATAAAACCATAATGTTCAACGCTAACATGGAGCCAAGCGAAGTGTGGGATAGAGACAAGACATTCAATTTATAGGGGCCTGTGAAGGAGAATGAGCCAGGGAAGATAACAAAAGGTGTATTCATCGGTGGAATGAGGAATGCATGACCCTTCTATGGGACCTCCTTTCCTAAATGACAACTCTAAAATTATTCACGACATGGATTTGGTTATAAAGAAAACAACAAAGAACCCAGAGATGCCAAAATTCACTCAATGTTTTATCTTCAAGAAAATGATATCAGTGTAATTACATGTTAAGATTAGAAATCCAAAAACCGATATTGTGTAATATTGTTTGCGGAAAAGTTGTAGTTGGCCTATACTTTTTGTGTATATATAAGTTATAGTATCTGCTTTAACAATATGTATTTTCTTGATGCAATTGAAGAATTTTTATTTTTTGGTATGTTTTAATTATTTATTTGTGGGTGAAAATTTACAAATCAAAACAATCACACTTGGGGTCTTTCCCAACATAGACGCTTGTACATCTATAAAATGTAATATGTGTGAACCTAATAAAAACAATAATGAGCTTAAGAGTAACATTTTACTACATTTATTAAAAGCCATATGGAGGGTTCATTAAGGCAACGATGTTACCATGTCCATTATTTCTTTTTTGTTAACACACGAGCCTTACATAACTGAAAAAAATCAAAGTTGTTTTAAAAATATGGTGAAAATAGTTTTTACTCTTGTTTTACGATTTGGAGACTTCGAATTGGACGATGTTCTAATTATCATATAAGACAAAGAAAAGAATATAAAGTTGGAAAGAAAAGGGTGGTGATTAAATGCATGCATGTCACACACCTCTTGCACAAGTCAAAGTGTCCCAACCCAAATAATATCTACTAAATGTGCCATATTTTACCGTTTCAAGTCCATTTAGACGTTCTTCATGATATTAACCATAAAATACTTATAAATTATTAAATTAAATTTTGCAATCAAACTATGAACATACATACTTGAACTATAGGCATAATGAGGGAAAAGGGAACACATTTAGGTCTAAAAAGAGTGGACATGGGTTGATATATATTCAACTGGATGTCAATGAAGGATATTTAGAAGAGATGAGAATCATGTTCAATCTGTATAATGCAATAAAATTTTGAGGTGGCTAGAGGATTGACAATCAAAGATGGATGTTTGTTGACCTCTCATTTCCCTCAAGCTTGATAGTAATAGCTACCGAGACTTGCATTTGGAAACATGCTTTGTAGCACAAGCAGTGGTTAAGTCATTGGTAAAAGAGAGATTTTCCGAAGTGCACAATGTACCCCTTCGATTGTCTGTGCCATGCAAGGTTACAAAAAGGGATTGTCCAAATTTAATATTATAATTCAGAGGATCTATTGAAAGATAATAATTTAAAAGGTCACTTTATAGATTATGATCTATTTGGGAGGTAAAAAATCTGAATTCATGGAATGTATTAAATGCATAGATGTTGATGGAAGATAGTTGGATGAGATGATGGCCTATATGTTGAGGCATTCAAACATGAGGAGCCACCATAATCTAGTTATTTGTAGATTCGACCAATGCAACGTTTAACCACCACATTTAATGTGAAATGGCGGCTAAGCCAAAAGAGGATGTACACTTGAGTGATCTTCTCAGTCGTAAGAGGAGATCATAGATGCAACCATGGCTCACAATAATCAATACATGATCCATAATGTAATACTATGTCGAGTTGGTTGGAGGAATGACAAAATAAAGTTTGATGCTTGTTGATTCCAAAACCATATGCAAATCCAATACAAACCAAATTTTATAGATCTATTCGAGCATGGATGAAACTGCAATGTTAGTAACTCTAGCATGGAGGCGAGGGGAAATGGGGGAGAGAGACAAGGCATTCACTGATTGCAGCAGGGAGGATTGCAAAAATGTTATGAATTCACATACTTATTCAATGATGAGGATAAGAATAAATATAATTTTTTGTGCAACATTTGTTATGCAACCGAATACCTTTCACCAACATGGATTTTCAACTGTGCATTATTTTCTATGTGGAGGAAAATTTGATAAGGCATAACCGACAATTTATTAATTTTTCTAACATTCCCCCCTTAATACATTTCTTCTAACAAGCTCATCTATTTCCTGACAAATGGATCCCCTCTTTGTGTCAACATGACAAAGATACCTTCACATGTTTTCTGTGCAGTTATGGTCTTACATCTTTTCACGCCAGGACAATTTTGTGGCTTCATGGTCTTAATACATGTGTGGTTTAGTATAGGCTTACCACTTACCTAGAGGGATTGGAGCACACCACCTCTATTGTTTACCTCTGCCTTGGTTTCTAGGAGACCCAAAAACCTTATTCAAGTACCATGCACTACTTTTTAAGTTGTTCCTATGGTCCCCACAATGTATTTACATCAAGCAGACACCAACATGAATCATTACGCTCAAGCTACATTTATTAAAACAAAATACCAAAAAAACAACACGAACAACAATTTACAAAAACAAACAAAAACAAGGTCATCACACAAATCCATGTTGCAACCCCATCGTAGGTGGACTACTTTGATAGGACACCTATAGCCCTCTGAACTCCATTTGTCCTCCATCCTACAGTAGAACATGCTACTTATATTAATGAATATAGCTTTGAGGATCATTATGATTCAAACAATCTCCACGTGTCTCAATGATCATTTATATGCCAACTGTTGTATGATGCTACACTAGTCGCGGGTCGTTGGGAGGTATTTTTTCCCTCCTCTTTGTAAAATCTCGCGAACCAAACAATGTAAGTGTCCAATGCACATGTTCTTCAACAATAGTTATGATTGAATTGCTCGAACAAATTTCTTCTCTTATTGTAAATCATATCCAAGGAATCAAAATGCTAAAAGTAAGTCATCTCACATAATCGCCGACAGAAATGTCCTTCTTGAGATCTACATGTTAAGTGATCGGGTTGTCAGTTCAAACACCTTCAAAAATAATCTAAGCCAATATAAAGCGCCTCAAACCATTTTTTATCATTGTTAAGTGATCGAGTTGACAAAGTAGTTTCATCCATATAGATATCACATGCTAGGTGGAGAACTATGTGTTATTTGAGGTCTCTTTAAAGTAGTGTATGTAGGTGACACAGGGTAATTAAACCAAAACACTAACCCTTTTACAGGGCTCTCCCAATCATGGTTAGGGTTTGAAGTTATTTTGCATCATACAAAGGGTTTCGTATATGTACAACACCTAGGGTTTTAGTGTGAATGTTGTCACAAAGTGTCACAACTACATAAAAATTTATAGAGAACTAGTGTGCCACCATAAAGTCATACGAAATAGGACACATAATGTACCAGGCTTTAGAACATCATATGTAGTTCCATACCTACCCATATTTGTACTTAGTTCAAAATGAACACTTCCATGTATTTCCACGTGTTGCACTAGTAGACTCACATTTTGTCTTTATTACTTAATAACTAAGTGCACTCTCTTCTTATGTTTAGATAAATTATCCATCAGTATACATTTAAAATTACTTTAGGAACTATATTATGATGTATACTATTAATGTTTTATAAATTAATATAAATATACAACTTGTTGTTAACCCTTTAGCCCTTAGATAAATAATCCATCATATCACTATTTATCTATTTTAGGGTTGGATCATTTAGTGAAGACCCCTGGATCAATTTGATTGAATCCTTATCCTCGCTAAGACCTTAGAGTTTCCCATTCTACTATTAGTACATATCCTTTTCTAGTTCTAATTTTTTTACATTTGTGTTTTTATGGCTACTTTACTGATCCTTTCTTTATTCACATACCAATGAGTTGATATTCTACATGTAAGCAAGTGTGAGGATATTATTGATGATCCTAATAAATTTTCTAGTTATGAATGTGATGACACTTATGAGGCTATTTTACCATTCCATATTAATTATGTACAAACATACCTAATGATTTTGGTTATACTAATACTATATCTATTGATTTTGTTGAGCCTTCTTAAGGGGAAGGTTCTTGTGATGACTCTGATACTCATGCCCATACTTTTACTAAGGATGATGAAAAAACATTCATAAAAAATTTACAACATAATCCTCAACATATTTATGCCCTTATATACATTGTTAGAGATGAAAAAAGGTAAATGAACACATCTACTTGATTCCTCTATCCATTGTTACATTTCCATAATGGCCTATAACTACTATTGCTACATCCAATGTGCCTATACCTTGGGGTAAAACCCATATTCCCCTTCAAAATGTTACAATGGATATTCCTATGTCTACTACTATCTCTACATCTGTTGTGCATACCCATGGGACTTCCCATTCCTTATAATACACATTATCTTAACCATTGTCCACAGTTTACAAGCTCAAGTGTTATAATTACAGCAAGGTGCCTCTACTTCTTCTAATTATGGACTCTACTCAATTTATTACAAGCCTATTTGCACCTAAAGTGGCATCCTATCCTTTTCCTCTTGGTTTTGTATCTCCTAAGATTACTATTTATGATGGAAAAATTGATATGAACAACACCTTTGCGATTTTCATGTTGCTTGCTTAAACTATGCTTATAATGATGTATTACTTACTAATATCTTTCCTAAAGCCTCAAGGGTTATGCATTGCAATGGTTATATGATCTTCACTATTCAACTCTATTTGCAAGCTTTTACTCCTTTTCTAATCAATTCTTGCACAATTTTCAATCAATATTTTGGGAAAGGTATCCTATGCTCAAATTCTAAGATGTAACAAGGCTCCAATGAACCATTAGTGACTATGTTCTACACTACAAGACTATGATTACTAATAATGAACAATATCCTTTCTGAAATAAGCTTCAAGATTTATTCACTCAAATCCGTCTTGCTCCTTTACACGGATAATTTATCTTTGACAAATTTCAGATCATTTGATCAGCTATTTCACACATTAAAAGAACGGGAGGTTAAGCTCCTTACAATGAACAAGCTTAAATATGTTTCTAATGCTCCTAATACATCTACTTGCTAAATTTCAAGTAAATATAATTTCAAAGGAAAATATAAAGATACCAATATTGATGCTAAAGTTATTATAAATGTTATATCTCAACCTACTAAGCTTCAGTTACAAGTTGTTACTCAAAGGCAATTTACATTTTTCCTTCTTCACCCCAAGTGGTCCTTCAAAAGTTCCTAGAGTGACATAATCTTGTATCTCTCCCTCCACCTTAGGTTAATACAAACAAGCCTCAGGTAAATCTTTTGATTCTAATGTCCTATTGTGATCATCAAGATGTTGGTCATTCTACTAATAAATGTTTCAATTCTTTGTCATGTCATCCAGATCTTATTGATGTAAATGCTATTGAATTTGACTCTCCTCCTGAGCAATCTAAGCCTACTAATGACAATGCTAAGCTTAAGATTTTAAATGACCCACTGCCCAATCACAACAATTACTAAATGATTCATAAATGCATACATACCAATTGCACTCAGCCTCCTTCTCCTTCATATGATCATACGTTGGATTCTCTTATTGGTATTATCACTCCTACTCCGCCTCATAGGCATGTTATTACATTCAATGATTCTAATATGCTCATGATCTTATTTTTGATACACTTTATGTTTGAGACTTTGTTGATCTAAGGCTTATTCATAGTGTCGTTCTTGACAAGTGATTCTAAACACAAAATGTACGCATTTAAATTGCTTGCTTCTCTTGGATATACTAAGCAACACATGAATTTGATACTAAAACCTCTTTTGGGCAGATTGTTTTACCTCTTATGTGAGCTCTGCTACTATGGTTATTCCTTTTTCGGACACTTTTTCCCTTGGACTCATGCAACATGTGTCTAGGTTGCCCTTGGCTTTGTACTCTTAAAGCTATCCCTTCCATTTTGCACCAATGTGTCAAGTTTGTTTATAATAAGCAAGTTGTTACTGTCAAGGGTATCCCATATGAGGCTTCCTTACCTATTCCTTTCATTAAGAAAGTCTTGGTTTCTACACCTAAGCATATTGCACCTACTCTTGCTACTTCTAGAGGATATATCCCTCGCAAGCCTCCTCCTAGGTGTCTTATTGTACATCATATGTTTCCTAAGCACGTTATACAACCCTTGGTTTTAAAGGTCAATCCTACTCCTACACATGTTGCGTATTCAAGATCCGAGCCCCTCATGTCGGTAGGGTCTTCCCATCACCCTTTTGAATCCATGATAAGGTAGCTCTTGCTCTTATACAAATATTTTAAAACACAAAAACATTCAAATATTTTCAAGGTGGGCATAGGTCACGCCTACAAAATATTGCACTAAAAACTACATAAACAAGGTTACTTTGACATGGAGAATAATATCAACAGGTATGGATGCTCTTTGAGCTTGAACAAGTGATAAAGGAACTCATTTCCTAAATGAGACAATCAAAGTATTTCTCACAGAGTTTATGGTCGCACCCTGTATGCACCCAAAATTGCATGTGCTACATTGGCGGGGGAAAATGGTTATAAAGGTCCCCAGTGATGATTCAAAATCCTTTCGAGAAGGTGTTCGAGCTCCAAAACCCACTTGCAGTATATATTTGTGGCCTAGATAGCCTTACTTATAGCTTCTCCTTGCATTTTTCCAGTTTTCCCTTTCATTATGTGCTTGTTTTGGCCTTAAGTGTCAAGGACCGCCGCCCTACCTGGGCGGCCCACCACCACCCTGACTGGGGCGGCGGTCCTGAAACTGCCGCCCTGCACAGGGCGGCGGTCCTTGATCGATTTTTCCAGAATCTTCACGTGAGAAATTACATGCGATGATTCACTTAAGTTTATCTTTTGAACATGTCCATGAGTCAAATTTGCTAAAAATAGCTTCGTTTGCTTGGTTCTCCTAGTTCCTTCTATTTTTAAATAGATTTAATGAGTGGAACTGCCTCTTCAATTCCTTGTGCATGAAGTAACCTTCTAGCCTCCATTCCTATATATTCCATGCTTGTATTCAAGCAAAAGGCCTGCCTGAGAATTTTGTGTATCTTGCATTGTTGTGCTGCAATAATCTTGCTAGGAATTGCATAGCCAAGTTCAGATCTCTTGTGCTATCTTTCTTCTACCTACATTACGCCCAGATTGCTTCCAAGCTGCCATCGCTCAAGCGCCATCCTCTTGTTGTTGTTCTTTGCATTCCCATCCTTGGACTCACATGAATGCTCAGAGAAAGAAAGGAAAGAACTGAGGGGACAGATACTCATACTTCCGGATTTGCCAAAGCTCTTGCTCTTCCAGGTTGGAGTTGTGTATTTGTTTACTTTGTTTTGTCAAATTACATATCAAATAGAGTAGAGAAAAAATTCATTTCAATTAATAAGAAAGTTACAAGTAGATCAAGTCAATAGGAAGTTTTCTCTTCAATATTGCCAGGGAAATAGTGGGTGAATGATAGCTCTGTTAGAGGCATGATTTATTCTTCACTTTTGAGGTAGAGTTGGAGAGATTTTATTTGAATTAGAGTAGATCTTAGATTTAGATTCACACATCTGCACAGATAGCTAGCTACATCCTGGCCAGCTATTTGTTTTCTTTAAATTGTTTGTTAGATTAGATGCATTGTCTGAAAAGTTAGAAAAGCACAAAAATATTTATTTCCATAGATTAGCTTGTTTATTTTTTTGTTCTTATATATTGAGAAAACACCAAAAATATAGTTTAGATTTCATTTGATAGATAGTTTATTCACCGAAAAAAAATCAAATTCACTTTGTATGACCATCAATGGTCCACAGCAGGAAAAGACCTACGGTTGTGATCCTCTGGTCCCACAACCCAACGGGCTAGAGTTAGTAACTGACATTGACACAAGTATGCACTTAACAATCTTATGCACACCCGCCACATACACAGAGAAAATAAGATAGTTAGAGACTTTAAACATAGCTGCTAACAAGGCCTACGACTTTTGGACTGCTCCTGGGAATAGGATTTGACTGCATGTATGACCATTCCAGGGCCTCAGCCTCAACGAGTCTTTGGTTGTGACCCACAGGTCCCGCAACCCAACGGACCTACTAGTCAGTTAGATATCGAAAACTAGCCTATGCACGCAGGTATTCATATCCTCACCGCTTCCACCTGATATCATCACACATCTTTCATTGTTAAACATAGCAGCCGATCAGGCTAAGACTTTCTGGACGAGACCAGAGAATCGCCCTTAGTTCCTACAGCTCCGTTACATCTCTTGTCTCAATTTCCATGACCTTGTCTAGAAACCCATACGAGGCACCTGCAGGCTACTTTCCACATATTCCACAACCCACCAATAAAATCTCAACTAAGATAAACATTGATTGGAGTCTTTGAGTAGCTATTATATCAAACCTCGCCATTACACCCCTTCAGGTTAGGAGAACATTCTTTGCCTTAGATTCGTAGATTCCGTTATTGCGTGTTCAAGACATAAGGTTACCCAATTAGGTTGGTCATCACCATCACTTTCACTCCCATTTAAAATTCTACACCGGCTATCTCTGCACAACCTTAGGAGGTTGAGTACGCAGAAGGTCACGTGTTGATATTTTCTGTCGTATACAAATTGGTGAACCCAACGTGAAGAGCTAGTCTCTAAACATTTCCACTTTCGTCCATCCTTTATTCTGCAGGTATTCTTATACCCCCCGAATATGTCAGGATATGACGAGTACGGTTGACCCATCCCAGGTTTCGACATGTACCAACACCATTCAAACATACCACAACAGTCACCTTCACTTTCTGACATGGGTAGACAACCGCTCATCCACTCAAAATCCTCTGCTTTAAGGAACCAATGTTGGTTCTTTTGTGCACATTGAAGAATTGGATCAAATCACTCAAACTTACCCCCTTGAACAATCAAGTTCAAATAACATGACATTTACTAGAGAAACTAGTTCATCTCCTCGGGTATTGTTTCGACAGCCCATCACCATGCAATCTGATCCACTCCCCCATCTTGATGAGGAGTATCTAGCATGATATGCTAGGAGTGAGTAGTAATTTCAACAAATGAACCAATATTTTGATAGGTTGCAAGGGCAAGGTAGTGTCCATCTTCAAAACAATAACGCTACCCCGCCACCAAATGATAATACAACCAATGAGGGGTGGCAACATCGTGAACAATTCATAGTGGGACACCATATTCCTCAACAACCTCCAAGGGTTCAACCAAAGGAGTCTAAGCAGGGCACCGCCCCGTCAACGGGAGATGTCATTTCAGCTTTGGTTGATAAGGTCAGGGAGTTAGAGCTTGCCTAGAATACACAAGAATTCATACACAGGTCAAGAGTGGACTCCTTCTTACCCACAGAACCATGGGCAAATACCGATTGCCCAGAACCCGCCAATCTGCATGAATATCCCGAACCATGTGGACTTGTTAACTGGGACGGGTACCTTGGGTATGCGTCCTCAAACCACATATGGTCATCTACAATAGGCGCCAGCCGGAAGTGCGTTCTCAAATGCTATACCAGACGAAATGTGATGTTCCTTGGATTTTCACCTTCAACTCCATATCAAGGAAGTCAACCCCCATATATACACATGTATTCCAAATCTCCACAAGGGGACATGTACACCTACCTAGGTCCATATGGACAAATGCAAGGGATGTCATACGCCCTGCCAAATATTTATGCTATCCCATTTCAGTAGCCAACGCAGCCCCCACCTCCCCAACAAGGGTCTTCAATGGTGGAAACATATGCAATGGGGACTTATTCTAAATATCTCAAAGAACCCCTAGATTTCCCCATTCGGGCATTCATGCTCTCGAGACCCTTTCCTGATCTCCTAAAGTTCAAGGGGGAGGGTGATGTCAAATGCTCACATCAGGAGCTTATTAAAGGATTCAACCCTTCTTCTGGTGATCTCAAATTCATTAATCAAATTTTTTTTAGATGAAACAATCTTCATCATGATGGCTTTGGTGGTGTAAGTTAGGAGGCTCAAATCCCTACTCATAGACTAAAGAAGAAGCTTTGGGGAAACTTATAAATTTTGGCAAGAGCTTTGTTATCTTCTCGTTATCAGCCAATTTTGACTGCGCAAAATTGTCAAAAAATAATTAAATAATTAAAAATTAGAAAATTTTGAAAACTATTACTTTGCGTGGTTCATTGGACTCATTGCGATCGTCTTATTTTTGTGATCGTTTCGGTCTTCGTTTCGTGATTTTCGGGCAAGAACTCTTCCCGCCAGGCTATAAAACGCATTAAAATACATTAAAATAATTAATTAATATTTAATTAATTAATTGCTCCTTGTTTGATTAAATTAATTTTTTAAAAATCACTTAAGGAGTATTTAATTAAATAAATATAAATTAAAGTTCATTCGACAAGTTTTAGTGCCGGGGAAGTAAGCTTTTGTTTCCAACTGCCGGGTTGGCTTCCCGAACCCGGATTTCCACTTTCCTGGCAATTTCCTTCAAATTTCCCGCACGTGGGTTTTCCTCTGCCAATTGCCAAATCATGGATTGGCAAACGGGCATAAAATTCCCCAATTTCCCACATGGGGAAATTGGACGGGGATTGCCAACCCATTTTGCCATTCCCGTTGGCAATTGCCCGTTACTTTTCCCATTTCCCCCCTGGCACTTAAGCCACTACCCGGGATGAGAGGAAGTTGAATTAATCCTCGTAACTTCCTCCATCAAACCCAGTGGAAAAAGTCAGAAGCTTCTTTTTCTTCAGGAAGACATAATATTTTGTTAACATTATGCAAGAGAAACTAACGCCATTGTGAAGAAGAAATACAAGAAGTTTTGTAAAGCTCCACGCACAACAAAAAAAAATTAATCACAGCAAAAAGACTACAAGGCAAATACATGCGCATTGGTTGAAGGAAAAGACAGGAAGGAGAACAGTCCATATGCATTTGGAGAACAATCAGAACCAAAAGCCACGCAGCCGACATAAAGAAAGAACTAGAACAATTTTTAAAAGAATCAGAAATTGACAAAAAGCCACGCATTTGCAATGGAAGAGATAAAGAACAGTTTTAAAAGGCCACGCCTGGCAATGAGAAAGGAACAGTTTTTAAAACACAGAAAATAAATACAGTCCAAACATTTTTGAGGGGGTGCCTGATATAAACAGTTTTTAATAAAATTTCCATTTGTTTTCAGCCGCCATAGCATTGAAGACACCCACGCATTTGTTTTAACCTACGCACCAGCCAGCAAACAAAAATATACGCTTGCCATTCATCTGTTGTAGCAAGAAAGCGCAAACAAGCATTCGTGATTTTGGGCGAAGTTAGAGTAAAGGAAGCACTTACGGAACAGTGCAAGGGATAGAATACTCTGAAGAACATCATCAATTGAAGAAAGCGCCAATACTGTCAATACTGTTTGCAAAAAGAATAGGAAAAATTGCCTGCAGCTAGCCAAAAAAAATAAATGCACAAATAAGAAAAACAAAAACCAGAACCGACATAGCGATGGAAGAAGTATGTTTGAAAAACCACGCAATTGTTTTTGTGAAAACTTGTTATATTCTGCATTTTCATCGGCCAGCCAGGAAGAATAGTGTGATGCGCACACAATCAATCTGAGAAAAGCATACAGATTAATTGATTAAAGCTGCAACAAATGAAGGTCACAAATAGCAAACTTATCATGCAGCTGTAGGCTCTTTTTATTCTGAACTCTGATTCAAGCAAGTTGCGTATTGGGTGAAGGAAAAAAGGAATACAGTCCAAAAGAAGACAAAAGAAAGAATTCATTTCCACGCAGTGAAGAAAGAGGACATTGCCAGGTAAAAAGAATAGCATCCCACGCTGGTCCAAAGTTTTAGTTCCACACAGCCAGAGGTAAAATACATCAAGCCAAAGCCCACTGACAAGACAAGAAAACCACGCAATCTTTTTAGGAGACGCACCAGCCAAGGAAGACAACAATAGACAACAAGAGAATAAATTTGTTTTTAGTTTTAGCCCACGCCAAGGATAGAAGAAACGCATGTAAGAAATAAAGGAAACTCCATTCACGTAAATATTAAGATCGGGAGATTTTAATTGTTATTGTCAGAGTTAGAATTCGAGCTTGGTATCGATTTGTTTTTATTAACATACTAAAAGTTATAATTCGAGACAATTATTATTATCATTTTTAAAACAATAATAATAATAATAATATAACGGGAATATTTTTCTTACATCGACGGGGTGTTGGAGACTGAGACCCAGCCCCGTTTGCGTTGTTTGGCGTGCCTGAGTCACCTTTTGATTAAATTCATAATGGCCGAAAGATCCAAATCTACAGGGAGATCGAGGAAGCCAGTGGAAAAATCTAATAAATCTGCCCTGAAATATGAATTCCAAGGAATTATTCCTCCCAGCTCCATTAAGTCGGCATATGACAACATCACCGATACAAATCTGGGTCACATCAACGTGCAACAGTTTTGCGAGCGAGTGAAAACTGAAGGCAAAACCATTTTCTCTGATAGGCTTTACCACAGTGGCCTACCTCAAGCAGCAGCATTCCCTGTCTCGGTGCAGTGTCCAGAATTGGTGATTGCTTGTGCAGAGCATTATGATCCTGAGAGACGAGGAATTTATAAAGACAACCGCGAGCCTTTCCTCTTAATCACACCTGAACACATTGAGGAGTTGCTCGGGATACCTGACTTTCCTGAGAATGCAGATATCACTCGCCAGTCTGCGCAAGAGTTCTGGGATGAAGAACCCCTAAGATGGAGCAAAATGGTTAACAACAATTGGCTGGTAACCAAGAGACCTTGGATTGACAGGCTCCCCAAAGAACTGTACCGCATTGAGTTCGTGGAAGAGATTGGAGACATGATCACTCTCCTAAGTCGAGTTTTTGGTTTACCTTCTGCAAGGGTCTTCCACCCATGGATGTACCAGTTTATCTGTATCATCCTAGCCAAGAAGGAGTTTGTGGACTGGGCCACCATCATCAGCAACACCATTCACAAGCAATTGATAGAAGTCAAAATGACTGGATGCTTCTACATGACCTCATATCTGACCTATGCAGTAGCACGAAGAAAGCTATTTTCGGGACTTGAAATGAGAGGAGTCCTGGGGTCATCAAACAATGTTTTTCACTATTACCCTCAGCTCAGCTTCAAAAATAGTTCTCACCATTTTAGAAGAGTCAACGATGCATTCACCTTCCGCGTGATCTGGAACTTGAATCGAAATACCGAGGAAAGGTTTTCCAAAGAAGCCATGAGTGTCATTTCCCAATGGGGAACCTGGTTTATACAATTTTCATCTTTTTCCTACATTCGTGTGAGTGGCTTTGCTGGGACCCCGTGGAAACTTCCCAAGTACGTCAGTGATAAGTGGGCGTTAATGGAGCTGGCGCGACAATTGTTCCAAGTTCACTGCTTACTTAGTGACAAGCACCGTTCAGGAATTCATTTCCCGATCCAAATCGGGGAATACCAATGCCCAAATTTATTCAGTGCACAACTAATGGAAAAGGAGTTTTCTCTCATAACCATCCATCCATATGTGAAGAGAGCCCAGTTTGATATCAATGGTTATATGCAAACGATTATGGGAGTGAAGTATCAACATAATCCTACCATGGAGGATTTCTGGGCTGCTTGCTCGGATGAACATGAGGTAAGGAGATGGGAGTACTCTCGCCTAACACTTGCTCAGATCAAGGCCTTCCACATCCGGAGTCCTCCCGATTCATTCATAACCGATGATGAGGATGTCGTCGATCCCTCGTATGATGCCATTGCCTTCACACCGTTGCCTCGAATCGACTGGACCAAAAGAGATGAATTTTCTCTCGATGGCAAGAACCAACCAATTATCGAAAGAAGCATATCTTGGTATGATAGGGAGCTTGCCAAATTTCAATCAATTCCGGATCACGTTTCAGAATCACAAAAATTGCCTATATCAGGACACCTCCATTCGACCAAGGTTTCTTCTCGATCAACTTCGTTACCATCCAATCATACACGACATACAAGAAAAGAATGGTTGCCAAAATCCACTTCACCGAGCAATGTGTCATGAGGAGAGAGATCCAAAGATCCAAACCCTGAAGAAGGAAAGGAGCGTGTGTCTGGATTTTCTACCTCGAGTAGAGATTCTTCCACTCACATCATTAATAGCACTCATACGCTGGTAGCAAATGATCCTCAGCCATGCTTCGAACAAACACCCACTCAAGTGCAAGTAATTCAAATATCAAATACTTTGGAGCACGTAGTTCATGAAGGGATTTCCCAAAATCTCCCGAATGATCAGGAAGTGGACATTGAGGTTGTGTCTCCTGAAATCGAGGCTGTTGATAGGATTCATGAAGGATCTCATGATGTCAGGGATAACGAGGATATTGATTCAAGCTCCAGGATTCTATATGCTGAGATAGTAAATGAAACTCCTTCTTGGGTTGATTCTGAAGTGAAGAAAAGGAAGAGAGTTGTCAAGCCAATCGACATTGATTTTGATGCCCTTTTCAAACTATCGAATGACGCCATTCTTAAGAAGCCTAAGGTACTTTCTCGAATAATGGTGGATAATGATGGAAACAAGTTTGCAGACCTTGCCATTCCACGAGTGGATAAAGAGCGTAATGCTATGACGCCAGCCGACTATGAAGTTTCCAGACTAGGACTTGGGAGATCCACGTTAGAAAGTGACATGGCGATGGCTCGAGATTCAATTGATATCGTGCTAAAAAGACTGGAGAAATACAAGTCCCAAAATTCTCGGCTCAAGGCTGAAAAGAGTCAATTGGTGGAGTATGTTCAGCATTTGATAAATCCCATATCATCCACCTTCCCAGTACCTGATGCGGTGGCTGCCCCAGATGAAGAGACTCTTAATTTGTCAAAGGAAATAAACACGTTGGGCCATGTCACTAAAACTTGGCTTTCAGAGATTCTCGTTTTGGGCCAGGGAGCGATCAAGACTGCAGTTAAGCTTCATGAAGATATCAGTGTATATCTGGATCCAATTCTTTCTTTCAAAGAAACTTTTGTTTCTACTATATCAAATTTGGATGAGATATTGCCCAGTCTGCAGGAGATGACAAGTATGGAATCTTCAGTGTTGGCTATTGAAGGGATTCTCGAATTTGAACATCGAGGGACACGTTTTCTTTGGTGTCTACATCTCAAATCAAGAAAGACGCTTCTTGTGGATTCTATGATCCATTATGACAACATGTGCAATGAAGTTTTCGCTTCACTTTCCTTGATCCAGGAATTCATAGCTGAGATTCCTTGCAACCTAGTAAATGAGCATAATCAAAGGTGTTCATCGGAGCAGGTGGAAGAACAATTTTCACGATTGTTCAAAGACATGTACACTCCTGCCAACAATTTCTCGTCGGTTTCCATGGAGCGGTGTATCAAATTGAAGAACTTGTTTGAGAATGCTCAGTCTAAAATTGTTAATTTAAATGATATGCCAAGTAGAATTCTTGAATTGCAGGTATTTTGTGAGGCTATTCTTCGGCCAAGTGAACCTCCAGAAGAAGAAAAGATGTTTGAAACTTTGGGAAGGTTTAGATCCTTTCAACTGGCAAAAGCAGCAGATCCTAATTTCACCGGCGGTGTAGGGAGTTGATTTTCTTGATATCTAGCGAATTGGGAGAGTCCATTTCTCATACGTTTGAGATAGGCGGACCCCGTTTCAATGGATAAGGCACTGGTTATTATTGTATATTTTAAAAGGTGTTGTTATTTGGGAAACATTGGATATTTTAAGTAATTTCTATTTTTGGGTTGTCTTTAATAAAGTTGGTTAGAAAAAGTCAAAGGTCACTTAAGTGCCTTATTTAATGATCATGTAAAACCCTAACTACTTTGTAACCAACTTTTGGGTTATAAAAGGAAGTGAGGGGCTCATTTGTAAGGGTGACTTTGAGAGAGGAGAAGAAAATACTTTTGTGCAAGCTTTGTTTCAAGAAGAAACTTTGTGTTCTTTGTGAAAAACATTTTGGAGTTAATAGAATAAGAACTTTGTGTCTCATTCATTGTCTCTTGTAACATTTGGTGTTCTTATGTTCATTAGATGTTAGGTGTTTGAATCTTGCATGCAAATATTATCTTTGATCTTATTGTCAACATTAGTAATCAGTTGTTCTAGTTCACAGTGATCAAGCTCTGACTATCTACTTGCTCATGTGTGTTCCCTTTTGCATGTTCTTGTTTGGCTAACTCAAACTCCGTTTTATTTGTGTTGGTTATTCATCTTTCCTCTTCATGCAATATTAGGCTCTGTTTTTACCTAACTCTTGCATGTTCTTTCAGTTCATTCCATTCCACTCCTTTCCTTCATTTCATTCCATCTCCTTCATTCACTTTTCTTTCCATTGATGTTCCAAAACACCCCCCACATACAATTTTGAATGTACAGATGTAAATACAGTTTTGGTTTTCAATAAAGGCAGCCTCACCTTCATTGAGGAGGGACTTCATTCCCACACTGTTGCATGTCATTTGCATGCGTGCAAATCCATATGCTAACATGTTTCCCTCGAAAAGGGGATAAGGTCGGCCACTCCTATGTTGCACCCCTTAGCTTATAAAAGGAGGATTCACGGCCTTAGAGAGTTATGGTGAACATTTGAAAAAACAAATTTTGCATGCTCAAAGAAAATCGGATGAATGCCCAAGGGGTGTATGCCCAACGGATGTATGCCCTAGATTGCTATTGTTGTCTTATATTTGCCAATCGATTTGGAGCTAGATTAAAGATTGGATTTGAAGTTTATTTTACAAATAAAGTGTGTTATCATTGTTGGTCTGTGCCCTAGCTGTAGCGAATTTCCTTGGGGAGTTATTCTGCATATTCTTGGAGTTCACAGTGTATATTTCCTATTCCATGTGGAGCGAATTACTTGTGGGTGTTGTGCATGGTTAGATCTACCCTCTAGGGCTGAAGTGACTTGCATGTGTGGGGTTTTCATCCATTTTGAGGGTTTTTATGTTGGGTGAATTAGTAAAACTGCAGCTTTGGGTACTTTAGAGGGGATTTCTCAATAAACTAACACTTAATTCAACATATGAGTTAAATGTTATATTATAATAAAGTAATTTTTTAATTACTTTAGTTAGATTATATTAAGTCAACTCATAGTTGTCTTTAGTTGTCTTATCACATGTTTTGTGAGATATTGTTCAATCTCATTTTGTTTATTCCCGGATGATTTCATGAGGGGAAATAGGGGCAATTAGGGGCAGTGAATATTATCCTGCATTTTATTCTCAGATTAGTTTATCTATTTCCATGTATTGTGGATGAGATAGAAGCTGTCCAATATCTATAAATATTGCAGCTCTCTCTTCTTATTGTAATGCTTGATTTTTAAAGATTAATAAAATATACAAGCACCGTCTTGTTTCTATGTAAAAGCTTCTGAGTTGTTTTGTGTATTTGCTTATTATCAAAGTATTCAACTCCAACATCTGGTATCAGAGCAGCATTCTGATCTAAGGAAAAGTGTAGGAAGTTTTGAGGGAGGAGGAATAAGAAGCTTGAGCTAGGAGGAGCCAGAGTTGCCCCCAGCCTCTTCACAGAGCCCCTGCCCTACTCCACACGCCAGAAGCAGCAAAAGCAACAGTACAGAAACACCTCCAAGATTGGTAACAAAGTGATTGTATCAATTTTTTTTAATACTGTTCATTGCATATGAACTATATACAATTGTTTCAGGGAATTGATTTTTTTTCTATTTCTCTAATTCAGAGATCCCGTTTAGTGTGATTTAATTTAGTGGACCCCCAATTTTGGAGGCACCACTATTCGGGTTTGGTGTGTAGGTTTCATTTTTAATAAAAAAAGAAACATCCACCACCGATCTGCAACCTGTATGCAGCTGCGGTATTTGCATATATCTGTGAATTCACCTTGCAGACCTGTGGATTTACCTGACAGCTTCACACCTGCAAAAGAAAAAAAAATGAGTTGGATACTGATCTGGCTGTGCGTCTTCAATCTGCAAGCAATTCCTGTGTGACCTTGCAGAACAGAGCGTAAGAGAGCCTTTAAGGTGAAAGGGTAGTGAAGGAAACAAGGCTGACGATGGAGGAAACAAAGCTGCACGCATGCGTAAGTCAGACCTGTGTTTTCTGCGTAAAAAATTGTTTTTAAAAAAAATTCCTTTTTTGGACGATGCGAAAAAAAATCAGAAAGCACAAAAAAAAATTCCATTTTTGGAAAGGGGCCCAGAAAAAAATATTTTAAAACGGTCATAACTTTCAACTGGTACCTCGGATTGGCGTGTCGTTTTTTTTAAAAAGTGTGTGTTTTTACGAGCTCTACGTATTGGTTCAGTTTTTAATAAGCTTTGTCTTGTAAAAATTGCAAAAAATAAGTTTTTTGTATTTGAAAAAGAGACCAAAGAGTCCAATTGTTTTTTTTCAAATCGGCCAAGAGAGCCATTTTATTTTTGCAAATCGGCCACAGAGCCAAAATTGTAACAGGGCCAATAGTGCCAAAAAATTCATTGTAAAAATGGCCGAAAAGGAGCCCAAAAATCAGTAGAACCTAGAAATTTGGGGTGGGTGTTTGAGTGTGATCTGAAGGGGGGTGTCGTACTGTTAATTTCTCTCTTTCTCTCTCTCTCAATTCTATCACCCAACATGGCAAATGCACCTAAATTTTTTCTGCCGGAATCACAACTCCTCAGAGGAGATAACTATGCTGCGTGGAAAATGAAAATATGCACACAACTTGAATTTGAAGATTTAATAGGTGTAATTGATGGCTCGCTAACGAGACCAGAAACTGACGCAATCCAAATACGTGCATTTGATAGAGCAAATCAAAAAGCTAAGTTAATAATAATGTTTGGTGTAACTGATGAAGTACAACCTCACATTAGACAATGTAAAACTGCTAAAGAAGCGTGGGAAAAATTAGCAACAGTGTATGAAGCTAAGAACAAAAACACTATTTTACAACTTCAAACTCAATTACACAGTCTTAAAATGAAATCTAATGAAAAAATAGAATCATTTTTAAGACGTGTTGTTGTATTAAAATCTTCTCTTGAAGCTATGGAAGAAGAAATTGAAGATGATTCATTAATTCCTATTGTTCTAAGAGCTTTGCCAAGCTCATACAGGATATTTGTAACAACTCTTAATATAATGGGTCAAACAATAACTTTTGAAGAGTTAGTGAACATGCTTCAACAAGAAGAGTCATTACACAAACCTGTAGAAGAAGAGGAACAAGCCCTCTCTTCATATCACAAAGGGAAGAATCAGATGAATTCATCACATAGAAATAAGTAGACTAATCAGCAACAGAATCAACATAGTCATCAGAGACACAATGAATCAAAACAGTGTCAGATATGCGGTAGACAAGGGCATGATTTGAAAGAATGTTGGTATAACACTTTTCAGAAAGGTTCATCTAGTGGTAAGAAACCAACTTCTCAACAATCAAATCAAGGTTACAAGAACAATCAACACAGTCAAAAGAAAGGAAACTGGAAAAAGAAACAGCAACACGGTAACATAGCCGAAGAGGAAGATAACCCACAAGATGAGGACTTCCTATTTGCTGCACAATCAACTCAAGTCAACAATTCACCTCAGTCAATCTGGTATGTAGACTCAGGGGCTACAAAGCATATGACAGGGACAAATGAATGGTTTACTGAGTTAAGGAACACACCTAACAAAGACCATGTTTCATTAGGTGATGATTCTTCATACAAAATACAAGGCATTGGGAACATCTCGTTACCTCTCGGATCAAGAAAATGTACTATACGAGATGTCCTTTATGTTCCAGGATTAACAAAGAACTTACTTTCAGTTAGTCAACTCTTGGAGCACAACTTGAAAGTAGACTTTGATTGTACAAATGGAAAGAAGATGTGTCTGATCAAAGATAAGTCTAAAAACTCCAAAATTGTTGCTAAAGCTTCAGGAATGGGTCGGATGTTTCAGTTGGACTTTGTCCAAACCAACAATCAGGATCTTATCAGTAAGGAAGATTCATCGGCACAATTATGGCACAGAAGATTTGGCCATGTAAGTTTTAGCTATCTTGACACACTTCAAAAATATGACATGGTTAGAGGACTGCCACATTTCAGAAAAAAAATAGATAAGTGTACAAATTGTTTGGCAGGCAAACAACATAGAGCACCATTTCACAAAAGTACATACAGGGCCCGTGGTATATTAGATCTGGTGCATACCGATCTATGCAGACCAATGAGACCTAGTCATACAGGGTTTCAGTACTTCATGCTCTTTGTAGATGATTACTCACGAAAAATGTGGGTTTACTGCTTAAGAACCAAAGATCAAGCTTTTGCAACCTTCAAAAAGTTTAAGGTAGCCATTGAAACAGAAACTGGTAAAAAGATAAGGACTCTACGCACAGATCGAGGGGGTGAATACACCAGTAATGAATTCAAGGCTTTCTTAGAAACAAATGGAATTCGTCGACAGATGGCACCTCCATATACACCACAACAAAATGGTGTAGTTGAGAGAAGAAACAGAACAATAATGGATATGGTAAGGTGCATGATTGATGATTCAGGGTTAAGCAAAACATATTGGGCAGAAGCAGTTAAAACAACGGTATATTTGTTGAATAGAGCTCCTACTTCCGCACTTGACGGAATAACTCCACAGGAAGCTTGGTCAGGGCATAAGCCATCAATAAAACACTTAAGAGTTTTTGGATGCAAAGCAAGTATGCTAATTCCTAAGAAGAAAAGAAAGAAACTTGATATGAAATCAGAAACTTACATATTCTTGGGATATAGTGAAGAAGCTTTGGGATACAGATTAATGGATCAAAAAACAAGGAAAATTTTCACAAGTAGAGATGTTGAGTTCTTTGAGAATAAGGAAGCAGATGCTCCTTTCAAAAACTTAAGCAATTCTCAAGATAGTCCTACTGTGAAAATTGAAGATGGCTATGACTTTGATGAAAATAATGATGATGAAGTTAATAATGATGATGATCATACAGATAATACAACTTCATCACCTACAGCTAAACGTATGCCTAAGTGGTATACAAATGTAATAAAAGATGCTAAGTTGGATAGTGAACCAGACACATCCACTTTTGGACCAAGAACTCGTAGCATGGCTCAAAATGAAGTTAACTTAGCCTTAATGAGCATAGTTATTGAATCAACTGAGCCAACTATAGTTCAAGAAGCCCTACAATCAAAACCTTGGTCAGATGCAATGAATTCTGAATATAAGTCTTTGATTAAGAATAATACATGGCAACTTACAGATCTTCCACCAGGGAAGAAAGCAATAGGTTGCAAATGGATATTTAAAACAAAGTACAAGTCAAATGGAAGCATCGATAAACACAAGGCACGATTAGTAGCAAAAGGGTATGCTCAAAAAGAAGGCATTGATTATGAAGAAACATTTGCACCCACAGCTAAGATTAAAACAATCAGAATGATATTTTCCTTAGCTGCACAATTTGGTTGGAAAGTTCATCAAATGGATGTGAAAAGTGCCTTTCTAAATGGTGACTTACAGGAAGAAGTCTACTTAACTCAACCTGAGGGTTTTATAATTCCAGGAAATGAAGACAAAGTATGTAGACTCATAAAATCACTGTATGGTCTAAAACAAGCACCCAGGGCTTGGTATATAAAAATTGATGAGCATCTTTTAAGTAAAGGATTTAAAAGAAGTCCATATGATCCTAACTTATATCTCAAAAAGCAAGGGGGGGAGTTAGTGATTGTAGTTGTTTATGTCGATGACATAATCATCACTGGAGGATCAGTGAATATGATAGAAACAACTAAGAAAGATCTAAGTAAGTCATTTGAAATGACAGATCTAGGACTTCTACATTATTGTCTTGGACTTGAAGTATGGCAAAGAAATAATCACATATTTGTATCTCAAGTAAAATATTCCAAGACAACACTTGAAAGATTCAAAATGATGGATAGCATCCCAATGGCAACACCTATGGAGACAAGGCTTCAATTGTCTCGGAAAGATCCATCAGCAGAAGTAAATGTAACTCTTTATCGACAGTTGATTGGGAGTCTCATTTACTTAACCTATACTAGGCCAGACATCAGTTATGCAGTTAGTTACCTTTCCCGGTTTATGCAAGAACCAAGAGTTTGTCACTGGAAAGCAGCAAAAAGAATACTAAGGTATATTAAAGGAACTGTGGATTTTGGTTTAGAGTACAAGAAGAATGATAACTTCTTCTTGACTGGTTATACAGATTCAGATCATGCAGGAAATATAGATGACAGAAAATCCACTTCTGGGTTTGTGTTCTTTTTGGGATCTGGACCTATTTCATGGGGAAGCAAGAAACAAAGCTGTGTTTCAAGGTCTTCCACAGAATCAGAATATCGCGCAGCAGGAGGAGCTGTCTGTGAAGTGATTTGGCTCAAACGTATACTTGAAGGGTTGGGACTTCCACAGGATCATCCAACCATTCTTCATGTAGACAATGAAGGAGTAGTAAAACTTGTTCGGAATCCAGTCTTTCATGAACGCACCAAACACATTGAGGTGCAAGTCCATTTTATCCGTGAACATGTTCAGAATAACAACATACAGCTTCAACATTGCCCGACAGATCATCAGCGTGCAGATATCTTCACCAAATCTCTTGCACGTCCTAAATTTGAGGCATTTAGATTATTCCTCACCAGCTCTCTTCAGAATATGCTGAATTAAGGGGGGGAATGTTAGAAATAAACTAACACTTAATTCAACATATGAGTTAAATGTTATATTATAATAAAGTAATTTTTTAATTACTTTAGTTAGATTATATTAAGTCAACTCATAGTTGTCTTTAGTTGTCTTATCACATGTTTTGTGAGATATTGTTCAATCTCATTTTGTTTATTCCCGGATGATTTCATGAGGGGAAATAGGGGCAATTAGGGGCAGTGAATATTATCCTGCATTTTATTCTCAGATTAGTTTATCTATTTCCATGTATTGTGGATGAGATAGAAGCTGTCCAATATCTATAAATATTGCAGCTCTCTCTTCTTATTGTAATGCTTGATTTTTAAAGATTAATAAAATATACAAGCACCGTCTTGTTTCTGTGTAAAAGCTTCTGAGTTGTTTTGTGTATTTGCTTATTATCAAAGTATTCAACTCCAACTTTGCCTAATGTTACCCCGCCGCCAGAGGCATAGATAAACCATATAGACTTTGACGTTTTCCCTCCAGAACAGCCCGAAAGGGATATTGGGTTTGTATTTGACATAAGCAAGAAGCCTATGGATGCCGAAATAGCTCATAGAGGTTATCCAACCCTTTTTTTTGCAAGTTTGGATCTATAACAACTATGTGAAGCGTGCGATGATCAACGATGGGGCAACAATTAACATCGTCATGTTATCTTTTATTTAGAAGTTAGGATATGGGGAGACTAATTTCTCCTCGATGTGAAACACATTAAGAGGCTATGATAGTCTCAAGGTGACCTTGATCGAGACCATAGTATTACCAGTCACTCTTGGACCCAAGATGGTGCTTACTGAGTTTTATATTATAGATCGGGAAACTAACTATAATATGATTCTCGGTCACCCTTTGATACACCACATGAAAGCAATCCCATCACCCTATTCCAAGAAGTCATATTCCTACATTTAGGGAAAGTCTTTGTCACTCAGGGTGATCCAAAGCCCTTTGACATACACCTGGCCAACTTGAAGAAAAGGCCAGGGGTACACTCTGAATTCGAGCTTCCTACCAACCAGTTAAATAAACCGGTAAGCATGTTATCAGAAGAAAAGCTGGTTCCCATGACAGAGTTAGAGGTTACATGTTTGATCGAGGGTATTCCGGCCATCAGGGATGAAAGCATTGTTGTAGAAACAGTTTCACTAGGAACTACAACAAATATTGTTGAACTATTAGAAAAGGATTTTCCTATACTTCTTCCCTTCAATTCCATGGGTATGGGACATACCCTGGGACTCAGTTCTCTCCCAACAAAGGAAATTTGTATGGTTGAAGTGACCGAGGTGAAGGGGCAAAGTGTGAAAGATGATCCAACATCCATTTTTCCAAGTAGTTATTAGACTCTCCATTTTGATGGAGCTAAGTGGCATTTTGGTGTCGGGGCATGTGTTATTCTTACTTCGCTTGAAGGAAGGATTCCACCTTTCACCTTCAAACTAGACTTCGAATGCACAAATAATGGTTCTGATTATAAGGCTCTCCTATTGGGTCTCATTTTTGCTAAGAGAATGGGTATTAACAATATTAGGGTGTTGGGTAATTCACAACTAGTTGCAAATCAAATATATGAGGTATACGAAACCAAATCTGAACATTTACAACTCTATAAAATGGTTTTCCTAGGCCTAACAAATGGTTTTGATTTTATATCAATCGAATCAGTACCACGTGAAAAAAATCTTCTAACAGATTCAATAGTAACTTCTGCTTTGTGTTTTACCCCAAGTAGTGACCTAGAGGACACAAACTTCATGGTCTCAATTCACGTTGAACCCTTGATCCGTAAAGAACCAATGTCACCAATGTTGAATTATGTGGAGGTTGAGGGTAAGTTTGACTCTTCAGACCCTGTCGATAATGAGTCAACTTTAGCTTATTTAAATGCTTTGGCGGAATTGCATCTTACTTGTCAAGAGGTAGACTTTTCCTAATTCCATCGTTCCTCTTCTTATTTTGGGAATCCAATGATTGAAATCTCTGGGAAGAGATCTTGAAATTTATGAGGTAGAAGAGAAGGGGACTTGGAGTTGCCACCAGCCCCGCTGAGTTTGAGGAGGGTAATGCCTCCTTAATTGAGGGAACAATTGATATAAACATCGGAATAGAGGAGGAACCAAAAATCTTAAAGCTAGGGTCCTCTTTAACTCCAGAGGAAGTATAAATTCATACCCAAGTCCTTAAGGAACATCGGAAAGCCTTCGAATTTAGTTATAAGGAAATGATAGGAATTACACCACACATTGCAGTTCACAATCTTGTTACTAAGCCAAACACCAAACCAATTAAGTAGAAATCAAGACATATGAAGCCAAAGGTAGCCCTTATGGTAAAAGAAGAAGTAATGAAAGCTTCTCCAAGTAGGATTTATCAAGCCAGTTGATTATTCACAATGGGTATCTAACATTGTCCCCATTCTAAAAAAAATGGAAAGATTCGTATTTGCATAAACTTCCGGGACATCAACAAGGCTTGTCCCAAGGATGATTTCCCACTACCATCCATTGATGTTATCGTTGATGCAACGACTGGATTTGAGTTGTTGTCCCTCATGGATGGGTTTTCAGGATACAATCAAATCAAAATCTCTACCGAGGATCAAGCTAAAACTACATTTATAACTCCTTGGGGAACTTATTGTTATGTCGTCATGCCATTTGGTCTTAAGAATGTTGGTGCTACATACCAACGAGAAATGACCTACATATTCCATGATCTTATTCATAAGATTGTGGAATCCTACGTGGATGACCTGCTGGCCAAGGCCAAGAAGCGCTGCGATCACCTAGAGGTGCTTCGTATCATTCTCTTGCACTTGATTGAGTATGGAGTCACATTGAATCCAGAGAAATGTGTATTCAGTGTAACTGGTAGAAATCTCCTGGGCTACATTATATCTTCATGAGGAATTGATGTTGACCCAGCCAAAATCCACGGGCTGTGCTTAGAAATGGTTCCACCATCGGAACGAGTCTGGTATTAGATCTTTCTTGGGAAACTCGGTGCAATCCAAAGGTTCATCCCTGACTTAACCTTTTGTTATTCATCCAATCAACAATTTTTTAAAGAAATATTATAGCCTCAGATTGGACAGAGGAATGTGATGAGGCCTTCAAGGCAGTTAAGTGATTTTTGTTATCCCCTCCCATGCTAATGCCACCTAGGTTGGATCACCCTTTGATCTTATATTCGTGGGCTACAAACATTTCACTAGCCTATATGTTGGCTCAAGAGCATGAGGATAAGTGAGAATGGGTTGTTTATTTTATCAGTTAGACGTTACTTAATTACAAGACATGCTACACATGGGAAGAAAAGGAATGCCTTACCATAGTTTTCGTGCAACCAAGTGCTTAAGACATTACATGCTTAATCAAGAGACAAGGGTCATCGTCAAGTCAGACCACTTACGAACATTCCTCATGCAAGGATCCTTGTCTAAAAAGGCTGGGTGTTTCATTACATTAATGGGTGAGTTTGAGATAATGTTTGTAAATCAAAAATTAGTTAAGGGTCAAATCATCACAGATTGGTTGGTTGATAATCCATTAGATGGGGGTGATTTGGTAGATTTGGACTTTCCCGATGAGTGCGTATATTTCATTGAAACTAGGCCCCCTATCTCTGTATGTCCTTGGTACACTGACATCATCAATTTCATCATGGACCACACGTACCTAGAAGGGGCAACGTCACAACAAAGAAGGTGGTTATGCATAATTGCTGCCAAGTACGTCATCCTAGAACAAGTGCTTTATCGCAGAGCCTTTGACGGAATGCTATTGAGATGTGTTGATTCTGAAGAGTCTGAAAAGATTCTTTATGAGTCACATAGTGGGGTATGTGGTGGTCACTTCGGTGGCCACGCTACTACCCGAAAGATACATCGGATGGGCTATTTCTGGCCCACCCTCGAACATGATGCAGTAGAGTTTGTGTGCAGATGCCACAAGTGTCAAGAGTTTTCCCATGAAATCCACATACTGGCACAAGCTTTACAACCAATCGCAACTCCATGACCCTTCTCCATGTGGGGCCTAGATCTGATAGGGAAATTCTCTCCCTCATCAATAGATGGCCATAATTTCATAATTACAGCCACAGAGTACTTTACCAAGTGGGTAGAGGCCATGCCCCTTACCACTATCCTTGGCTCTGTAATCACTAAGTTCATCTTGAACCAGATCATTTGTAGGTACGGGGTACCACAGGTCATTATTTCTGATAATGGCACGTCTTTCAAAAATGATGAGGTGCGTGAGTTGTGTGCAAAGTTCAAAATAAGTCATCACACAGCTTCTCTCTATTACCCTCAGGCTAATGGACAAGTTGAGGCTACCAATAAGACTTTAAAGTCCATTCTTCTAAAAATTGTTAAGGAGAATAAATGAGATTGGCATCTGAAGCTTTTTCCGGCCTTGTGGGCCTACCGAACGTCAGTTAGAACACCAACGGGAGAAACTCCCTTTTCTTTAGTGTTTGGTGCTGAGGCAGTTCTACCACTGGAGGTCGAACTACCCAGCCTCCACATTTCATTACATGGGATCCTAGGAGAAGAGGGTTATCGAGAAGCTCGTCTCTCCCAATTAGAAAGCCTCGATGAAGTTAGATTGAATGTTGAGAAATGGCACAGTGTATACGCTGACCGCATGGCTTGGCAATACAATAAAAAGGTATATGAATGTGAGATCTATGAAGGAGATTTGGTGTTAAGGCTCGATAGCCGAATTGACAAGAAGACCGGCGAGGGAAGAAAGTTCAGACCTAGGTGGATAGGTCCATATCGAGTGGTGGAAGATTATAAAAATGGCGCATTCCATTTGTGTACTCTAGAAGGTGAGGAGTTTAGTGAATCTGTGAACTCCCTTCACCTAAAGAGATACTACGCATGATCCATCAGCATTCTCATATGTACATTATTGCATCTGCATTGCATTTTCATTTGTCTGTTCATTTTGTAAAAAGTGTGATCAAGGAGCTTATCCTTATAGCAATCCCCAAGAAATTCTGAAAATATTGGCAAAACATTCAAATCATGTCTCTTCAAATCTTCATTGTATCATCAACTATTTCTGTATCATTTCATCAGTTCCAGCAGGATAAGATGAAGTTTTGACAGTAACCATACCAAGGCCTGCATACTTGGTTCTACTTTTGGTTTCTTCTTAGGATAGGTGTCTTTTGTTCATGGTCTATTCTAGAAGCTTCATGGTGTCACATCCATCCCACATACATCTCCTTGGAAATAAGAACATTCTAAAGATTTTTCCCAAATAAGTAAGTCAAGTACAAATCAACAGAAAATTTTATTTTACACATTTCTTTGCCCTACCAACCTTCGGTGTTGAGCCTATGTCTCTTACTAGTGACGTAGGGTTGGGAAAGGAAGGAAATGCCCTTACTCACCTATGATTTGTCCATGGTGATGAGCCCATGCTTCCTACTGGTAGCATGAGGAAAGGTATAGGGGGTCTCTTTGACAAACCTGAAAGTCATAAACAATTAGACCAATTACTGGGAAATCTTAAGTCAAAGCAAAGTGGATTAGATGTTCAAAATTCCAAGAAGAATTCAAAACCTTAAAACCAAATTTTGTCAACCAAGTGGCCATCTACAGATCCAAGTCTAGATAAACTACAGAGTAATTCACATTCTAAACTATGAGGTAACATTAGTGGGGTAAGGTTGTAGCATCCCAATTTGGCTCTGTCAAACCTCTGTCTTCGTCTCACCACTACCATTCAACAAATTTCATGGCTTGTGCCCTTCCTAGCTCTTGGTGTTGAGCCCTTGCATCTTACTAGTTGTGTGGGGTTAGGAGTGGGGCAAGCATATCTATTCATCATATCATTATGTCATCATGTTTTGTCAAGACAAATATGAAGTACCGAAAATTGCAAAAGAAACTAAGTTTTAAGATCACATTGTGTTTGCATCATCATATATCAGCATCATGAAATACAAAAAGAAATCATTTTGTTATCATTTCACATCCATTGCATACATTCTGAAAAGCATAGGAAAGTGGAAATTCTAAACATCTAGATTACACATGAGAGATAAGCCAAAGAGATTCAACTCAGATACAATGGAATGCCGAACCAAAAATAGAGTCTGTATATCATAATGGATCAAGTTTGTATACAATGTCATCATGCGCTAGGCATGGTCAAAAATGCTCGCAACGAGCCCGAAACACACAAAAAAATCATATAATGTCAAAAAATAGTATCAAAGCAATAAAGGCTCAGTGGCCTGTCAATCCCTGTGGGATCCCTCAGATGGTGTGTGGCCATGCCTAGGGCTCCTGTTGTGACTGTGATGGTGCTGAGAATGGACTGAATGGTGTGAGTGCTCATGGTGGCACCCACTACCTGTAGCCTCACTATGAGAATGGCTTCATCTCATCAGGTGCTCAGCGGTCTCATACCTAGCTACTATGGCATGAAGGGAGGTCACCATCTCTGTGATCTTCCAGATAGGAGAAAATACGTCAGTATGTCGGCCAATGGCTAAGGGCTGCCCTGAATCAGCAGCTAACTCGGCCCGAGTCTTCGCTGAGGGGATCAATAGGGTGTCCACACATACTCACTGGATGAGCTCTCGCCACTCATGTGTGGATGCTACAAAAAGGAAAAAAAGAGATAGTGAGCAAAGAGAAAATCACAAAATGCAAGTCAAAAGAGAATACTAAACTAAACCTATGAAAATCAATAAGCAAAAATAGAGAGAGGAGTATTGAACATACTCGGGTCTCCGGGCATCCATGTGGGATCAGCGGCTACTGCGGCAGGTGCTGCTGGTGGCTGTGGAGCCTCCCCGAATCCAAAGGCATGGTGTTGTCCCATCACGGACTCATCATCTCCTCCAAGGGTCTCCTCTGAGACTAGAGTCTCTCTCTCTGCACTTGCCTCCTCATGCGCTGCTCTAAGGATCTCCTGGGTGTCATGCCACTCAGGGTCACTGTCATCTCCCTCTGAAGGTCCTGCCCCCTCATTCTCCTCTCTCATGACTCCCCCTCTGTGTCATCTCCCGCCTCCTCCTTAGAATTGGATTCCAATTCAATTGGATCATCCTCCTCCCCACTTTGAGCAGGAGCCACCCCAATCTGAAGTAAAGATGCTTGAGGAACACCAGCTACTTCAAGCCTGAACTATGTGCCTAACTACAATAGGCACACCAGGAGTAACAACTATCCAGCCAAGATCCCCTCTAGGACCTCTCCATGCCTCCTAGATAGTCCTGTAAATAGGTGTCACTGGAGGAAGCATGACAGGGTATGGAAGACCGAACTACTGAGGTACCTAGTCAAAGGGATGAATCTCTAGTCTCCCGGCCCTATCAACTAGCTTTCTCTTGGAAGAGCAAGCTACCATCATCGCAGTCTCCTCACCCCACATCCCTACCATATCCTGATAGGGTGTGGGGGTCATGTCACCATAGTCAGAGAGGCCACCGACTGATGTGGAGTCTAGAGCACTGACATGCCTGTCCATCTAGCTTCCTAGACAACCCCTGGATCTGACACCTCCACCCCCTACCATATGGGATGAAATGCTCATAAACCCAACTCATAACCAGAGTGGGGTGGCTCAATGACTGCCCCTGCAATCTCATGACTCTGTATAAATCATGGTATGTGGTCCTCAAGATATCTGCTCCCCAGGCATACCTATGGCCATGAGCCTTGATCTACGCAATGATGGGGCCCCAACAGTACAAAAGTGTATCTCCCCCCTTGTCCCTGATCAGTCTCGAGGACAGGATACCCATGATGGATTTCCGGAGGGTAGGAATGGGAGCAGTAGCAATAGACCAAACCTTTATTCCCTTCTTCGAGCTAGAAGAGACAATAACATCTCCCATGTATGTAGCCTACTGTCTCATCACGGCTCTGGACCCCACTGTCTCCAATGTCAGTTTCCTACCAAGTACTGGGAGACCAAGAATGTGATAGACATCCTCCAAAGTGATGGTCCACTCCCCCCTGACACCTGGGAAGTTGGAAAGTGTTCGGTCTGCATCCCAGTAATAAAATAAGTCACACAGAATATGACTAGCAGGAGCAACATGGGGCACCCGTGCTATCCGCCAGATGCCTACCTACTGTAGAAGATCCATCTCAGCCTGGGTCAGCTGATCTAAAATCCCAGGGAGCCAATCACACTCTCTCTCTCTACTCCAGTGTATGTACTCCACCTTTTTCTGCATCCACCAAAACATGAGAAAAGAGCAAGTTAGTAAAGCATGCCACACAATAAGCTCATCAAAAACATAGTAAACTCTCAAAAATCCAAAAAAGGTCAAGTTTTGAGCATGTTTTGACGTTCTGTCTAGAACTGCCGCCCAGTGCAGGGCGGTGGTTCCAGACTGCCACCCTGAGTTGGGCGGTGGTCCTATGACTGCCACCCTGCTTTGGGTGGTGGTCCTGAACCAAATTTCAAAACACGCTGTGAACCCTAAGGAAGATAAAACAATGATAAAATTGACCATTTTTGCTAGAACAAAAGCATGACCTATGGGCGCCCCCCTAAAGACTTATTCAAGACAATTTTTTTTGAAAATCTCCCCCCTAGGTGAAGTTTTCAACATTTAAACTTTTAGGGTACAAAAAGACAAAGAAGGAAATAACTAACCTGGGAGTGCATTGGTCGATCTCCCACACATGGAGGCATGATCACGATCTCGACATGAACGTATTGACTGTATTCTCATTGAAAATGGTCACCGTAAATCCAGAGCTCCAAATCAATCAAACAATCCAAATCAACAATGCACAAATGAATTAGAAAATGAATTTGTTTTGATATATATATATATATATGGTCTTTCTAACCTTGTCTTGAGTATATGTGTTCACAAGGCTGGAGCGTTGGCATAGGTATATTTCTACATCCCCGCAAAAATGGTAAGTCCTCTTGTCATTTTAATTTAGTGTTTATTTTTCGATATTTTATCTATCTGCACTTGAGTCTTATTTTTCTCTTGCAGGTAGCGGGAGCTTGAGCAGTGAGATTTCGACACATGGGCATGTCAGGTATAGCCTCTAACTCCCCATTTCGGGAATGCCATACTCAGACTTTATATTTTATGCCTCTTTCATGGCTAAGATGCTTCTCCGAGGGGGCAATATGTACGCACCCAAAATTACATGTGCTACATTGGCGGGAAAATGGTTATAAAGGTCCCCAGTGATGATTCAAAATCCTTTTGAGAAGGTGTTTGAGCTCCAAAAACCCATTTGCAGTATATATTTGTGGCCTAGATAGCCTTACTTATCTTTTCCTTGCATTTTTCCCTTTTCCCCTTTCATTATGTGCTTGTTTTGGCCTTCAGTGCCAGGACCGCCGCCCTGCCTGGGCGGTGGTTCGCAAACTGCCGCCCTGACTGGGGTGGCGGTCCTGAAACCACCACCCTGCACAGGGTGGCGGTCCTGATCGATTTTTCTAGAATCTTCACGTGAGAAATTACATGTGACGATTCACTTAAGTTTATCTTTTGAACGCGTTTGTGAGTCGAATTTGCTAAAAATAGCTTTGTTTGCTTGGTTCTCCTAGTTCCTTCTATTTTTAAATAGATTTAATGAGTGGAACTACCTCTTCAATTCCTTGTGCATGAAGTAACCTTCTAGCCTCCATTCCTATATATTCCATGCTTGTATTCAAGCAAAAGGCCTGAGAATTTTGTGTATCTTGCATTGTTGTGCTGCAATAATCTTGCTAGGAATTGCATAGCCAAGTTCAGATCTCTTGTGCTATCTTTCTTCTACCTGCATTACGCCCAGATTGCTTCCAAGCTGCCATCGCTCAAGCACCATCCTCTTGTTGTTGTTCTTTGCATTCCCATCCTTGGACTCACATGAACGCTCAGAGAAAGAAAGGAAAGAACTGAGGGGACAGATACTCATACTTCCGGATTTTCCAAAGCTCTTTCTCTTCCAGGTTGTAGTTGTGTATTTGTTTGCTTTGTTTTGTCAAATTACATATCAAATAGAGTACAGAAACAATTCATTTCAATTAATCAGATAGTTACAAGTAGATCAAGTCAATAGGAAGTTTTCTCTTCAATATTGCCAGGGAAATAGTGGGTGAATGATAGCTCTGTTAGAGTCATGATTTATTCTTCACTTTTGAGGTAGAGTTGGAGAGATTTTATTTGAATTAGAGTAGATCTTAGATTTAGATTCACACATCTGCATAGATAGCTAGCTACATCCGGCCAGCTATTTGTTTTCTTTAAATTGTTGGTTAGATTAGATGCATTGTCTGAAAAGTTAGAAAAGCACAAAAATATTTATTTCCATAGATTAGCTTGTTTTATTGTTTTGTTCTTATATATTGAGAAAACACCAAAAATATAGTTTAGATTTCATTTGATAGATAGTTTATTCACCGAAAATGAATCAAATTCATCTTGTATGACCATCAATGGTCCCGCAACAGGAAAAGACCTATGGTTGTGATCCTCTGGTCCCACAACCCAATGGGCCAGAGTTAGTAACTGACATTGACACAAGTCTACGCTTAACAATCTTATGCACACCTGCCACATACATAGAGAAAATAAGACAGTTAGAGACTTTAAACATAGCTGCTAACAAGGCCTATGACTTTTGGACTGCTCCTGGGAATAGGATTTGACTGCATGTATGACCATTCTAGGGCCTCAGCCTCAACGAGTCTTTGGTTGTGACCCACAGGTCCCGCAACCCAATGGACCTACTAGTCAGTTAGATATCGACACTAGCCTATGCACACAAGTATTCATATCCTCACCGCTTCCACCTGATATTATCACACAAATTTCATTGTTGAACATAGCATCCGATCAGGCTACGACTTTCTGGACGAGACCAGAGAATCACCCTTAGTCCCTGCAGCTCCTCTACATCTCTTGTCTCAATTTCCATGACCTTGTCTGGAAACCCATACGAGGCACCTATAGGCTACTTTCCACGTATTCCACAACCCACCAATAGAATCTTGGCTGAGCTAGACATCGATTGGAGTCTCCGAGTAGCTATCATATCAGACCCTACCATCACACCCCTTCAAGTTAGGAGAGCATTCTTTGCCTTAGATTCACAGATTCCATTATTGCATGTCGAAGACATAAGGTTTCCCAATTAGCTTGGTCATCACCATCACTTTCAATCCCATTTCAAATTCCACACCTAGTTGTCTCGGCACGACCTTGGGAAGTCGGGTGCGCAGAAGGTCACGTGTTGATGGTTGGTTGTATATTTTATTTCATGTAAGCATCATATGGCCTTTTCTATGATTATCTTTGTGACTACTTGGTGTCTCTTATTTGTAAATTATATAGGCCATTGATTATGTTTTGTGTGCGTGTGTGTGTGAAACTTTAATTTCCCTTTCTTGTGGCATTTTGGGCCTTATTTTTACTAGCATATTTGATATTTATTGTGTACTTGTATGTTTGATTTCCTCTACGCTTCATAGGTCTATTCATATCATAGGTCATCCATAATGATAATTTTAAACCTAAACACCTATAAAAGCAAAGTCTAACTCACCTATTTACCTCACCTATAACTTTCAAGAGTGCTCATTACAAAACACATTCCAAAAACACTCCAATATTTCCTAAATCCTTTCAAAGTAGCAACACAATCTAGGATCAACCCTCGCATAGGTCTGAAGCACTCCGAACCAGGTTTAAGATTCAATCTTCCCATTTTAGATACCTTTAAAGCCAAGCCAAGCTCAGAATTATGAGAGACACCTTGTTTAATTTTATTATTTTTGATTGCAGATAATGAACAAGGGAATCAAGAGTTTGTGTGCTAGATGAAGATACATGTGATCCATTATGATAATATATAGGAGACGTAGTAGCCAAAATGGTGCCTGTATGGGATCTCCTTATAAACACATTTGATTCATATGAATTTGGGGTGCCCCCAAGTACCATGAGAGACATCCAATATATGGGTATAACTAGATGATAGGCTAGATAAGATGTGGGCTCTATAAAATATTTGTCAATAAGGATTCATCTCCATACAAAATAGATCTTAGCAACAAGTAGAATTTTGTACTAGTTCGACCCTCAATATGACCTGGATTAGCATTGAGTTGAGCACAACATTGAGATAGTATCTCTGACTTGGTGATTCACACATCAAAATATTTTTGTCCTTGTTGATGGTGATACTCATACACTGACCAGTTCATTGATATGGAACTCTATGATAGAGGTATGTGAGGGAAAGGAAACCTCATGTGTAGGCGAATCAGGAAGATAACTAGAAGTAAGAATTAGAAAAAGCCTAATGTACAATATGATTCCAGTGAGTAGGAGATGACAACTCAAGAAGCTCAATGCCTATTGATGATAGCATTTGAGCACTAAGCTAGTATAGCATAAATAAGGGGAGCATATAAAAACTAGAGAACAATTGTAACAATTAAACAATGTAATGGTTCATGCTTAGATAGATCCTAAAAATGTATGGTTGGGAAGTAACACCAAATGACACTAAGAATGTAGAAAAATGTATCACTAAGCTATGTAAAAAGTATCACGATTGCCACTGTTTGGTGAAACTTCTAAATTGGACAGTTTACACTTAAGGACTCAATATTATAGCATGAGATACTACTTACTGGAACATCACACTAAGCCCTTCAAAAAAACAGCAGAGGCCTATTACACCCTATTCTTGCAACACACAGATGCATGAAGAATTGAATAAGTTGTGAGATGAACACCACATTATAAAGCCTACTCGATGATTCTTCATGGGTGGCCAATTTATTACCGATGAGGAAAATTAATAACATGACATAAGAAGTTATTCATAGCCACAATTTTAGTCCATACACATCCAAAATAAGATATATCACTCAAGGACATAACATACCCACTTACCCTTCAAACTAACATTTTCCCCAATCTATGACAAAAAGTAACAAGGTCAGAATTGTAGGAATGTCTACATCTAGATGGTTTCATCAAGGCCGTATTAATTGTAGAGGTTGTGGTCACTTGAATTAGATAACTTGGATAAAACTACCGTTCACCACTCCATTGTTTAGTACATGTATGAAGTATGTCAAAATGCCATTTGGATCCAATGAATGCTTCTTCTACCTTCTAAAGAGCGATGGACGTTGCTATTGCAGGATGTCATACATTGTTAGGATTCATTACCTTGTGTACCAGGATGATATTACAGATTTTTCCAAGAAAGTAGATGGGGACCACCTAATACATTTGGAGATTCATGTTTGATTAGATGTAGAGAATCCACGATTTCTATGCTACAATACCAATCTTCTGAAATGCCACTTGATAAGTGTCATAATAATTAGGCTGATAGCTTGCTTGAACACTTCTTCTAGTATCTCATCACAGAGTAAGTTTTCTTATGATAGTAGAAAATGCTCTAAAAAGCAATCACCAACTTCAGAGTATCTTTCACTACAATGTTAGGACCCCAGCAATATTGGCTTCAGTACATTTCCATGTTGGAAGTTTTTTCAGGATGCGCAAGGCCAAGTTGAAGAAGGGTGCGCAAGGAAAAGGTGTGTAGAATAGGGTTTAAGAAAAGATTTAAGACTAACCCTTGTGGTGCATTTTGCAGATCAGAGGATGCCAGGTTTCAGGACTTAGCCATAATGAAGGAGTCATTTTGGGTAGGAAATGAGAAATAAGCATGGATTTGACTGCGGATGCGAAGTGGATAAGGTGTCAACTTGGTGACAGGCTATACTTGGAAGGAATCATGCCCTGCGATAGAAGGTTCTAGAAGACAAGATCATTACAAGCCATTTGGATATATCAAATCTAGATAATGTGTAGCATGCTCCCATGGAGGACCATCTCCTTGAGATCACTTGGCACAAGATCTAAGGCCGTAGAAGGATGAGTTAGCACTTTAGGATGCCTATATGATGCGATACATCCGTAGGAGAAAGTATAGATCGGATAGACAAAGATAGACTATGAATGATTAAATGCCATACAGAGCTCTTACACTCCCTACAAGCGAGAACTCTAGTGGGATTGGGTAGAAGCTATGTATAAGGGAGTAATGTATTAAGGGGTTGGGTTATAAAGGTTTGTTCTTTGTACTTGGATAACAAGGACTCAAAAAAATGATCCCAAATAAGCACCAAAGAGGTACAAGTTCACCCTTTGTAAAATACAACTCAACAAGGAAAAATTTACATTGTAGTGAAATAAAGAAAATTCATTGCTCATGCCCTAGTCTTTGTATGCCTATATTTTGGGCAAGGATGTTTCAGATGTACAAGATGTGTCACTTCTCAGACTGTGTCTAGCATTTTGGTCCAACCATAGGGGATTAAGATGGCTAAATGTACGTATTTAATTTGCTGAGTTGTCCTTTGAAGGATCATGAAGGCTATGAAATGCTTGCAAAGAGATTGATAAGCCTGCTTATGTAGTGGTCCAGGTTGTCAAACATTTCAATTATTCCATCACGAATCTATGGTATGACGAAGACATTGTAAGGCCATCAAGAGAGCTTGTTCCTGAAAGTGAGATGATCAAAGTACACCTTATACTCAACATAGAATAGGTATTCATAGAGGTAATTATATCACCAACATACAATAATAGAAAGCTATCGCCAATATCGAGGGGGCAAGCCTACTAAACTTTCTATAATTGGAAGGACTCACAATGCTCAAAGGCTTTTGGATGGGAAATACTACCAAAAGACATAACCATATAATTCATAATGATGTCATATGCTCATGGCCATAGACCATCGGCTGATCCTATTAAGCATGACTGCAATAGAAGGTATTCCATCCCATGATTAATACTTCGACTAAGCTTATGGTAAGCACAATTCGGCTAAGACATTTGATCCTGGAAAACAAGCAACTGTGAAGTTAAGGTCAACTAGTATGTCCCCTTTGGGACCAATGTTGTCCTGGCAATGATATTGATGAGTTGCAATCAATGGAATTTTAAAGTTGGTGTGTTGACAAACCTTCACTCCACACATCAGGTAACTATTTTGAGATGCAACCATCATGGCTTCCACTTGTAGTGGCCGGATAGTGTTGTTGATGTCCTCTATTCTCAACTCATAGTAGGTGATTTGCAATAATATTCTCTAGGCTCCAATGATTATTCCTGCACTCATCAAGTTCTGGTAACCCTCTTGCAAGGGATATCAAAAATTTTTGTCCCAATGGCAGCTTCTTCAGGCATCAAGGCCAGCTGGCCAATAGATAGGTGTATCCCTGAACAGAAATGGCAGGCAGGCTTCTGACCTTTTATTGACCATTGAACCATTTTCTATAGAACCCGATTGAAGGGCCATAGGTATATACCCTAGGCGAGCAAAGATTTGTTTCACCTTTGGGTATTGATTTTAGGGAAATCTGTTTGTACACGACTGGACCTAGTACAAACTTTGGAACACCATGAAGGAATGGGATTCCTAGATGATTTAGAGCTCAGTGATGTATAGGCTTTATGAATAGGTCATGTTTCAAATCTTAGAACCAGAGATGCATTAATGCCAAATGTCTCCTTCAAACTGAAACTTGGTGTCAAGCAATGTTGAATCCTCTCTCTAAACATCCTTGACCTTGGCTTATTCACCCCTGAGGAAGTGATTGAAGGTGGATGGTAACCATATAATGCTAAAAATGGGGTCATTTGAGATGAGGTATGAAATAATGTGTTATACCACCATTTAATCCACCTTTCCTGTTTATCTGATACAAAACAATGTAGATACCCCTCAAAGCATTTGTTGACCACTTCTGTTTGCCCCATTAGATCCTTTGAGGATGATAAGATGAACTGTGAGCTAGTTGAGTACCCAAACATGAAAATAATTCCATCCAAAAATTACTTATGAAAATTGGATCACGATTACTTACAATTATCTTTAGGGGGTTCCATGTAGCCTTTGAACTATCTCCAAAAAAATAGCTACAACTATACTGGTTGCAAATGGATGTGATAGGACACAAAAATGGGAATATTTTGTGAGCCTATCCACAATCATGAAAATAACATTCTTACCCTCTGAATAAGGAAATTCGGTGATGAAATCCATGGAGACCTCCTCCCATCTCTGGCTAGGAATTGGTAAAGGTTGCAAACAAACCTGGTGTCTTAATTGTTTCCCCTTTGTTATGTTGGCACACTAAACACTCTGATACAAAATTTTGTACATCCCCCTTGAGTCCTTCCCAAAAGAATTCTCTTTTTATTCTATGATATGTCTTAAAAAACCCAGAGTTTCCTCCAACAGGTGAGGCATGTAGCTCTACAAGAATCTTATGCTTCAACTCAGAATATTTACTCAAGTATAACCTGTCCTTGTACCATAGGGCATTACCTTCCCACTCAAATTTATTAGATGTCATAGATCCTTGCTTGATATTTTTTATTAGAGATTGTGTATCCTTGTCTTGATTCCATTCCAATCTTGCTTCATCCACCCAATCGGCTGTCAACATGGACATTCCACATAGTAAGGCATCTGCGGATGTATCCCTTCTGGAAAACGCATCATATACTACATTTTCTTTACCATTTTTATATATGATTTCAAAATCATAACCCAAAATTTTTTGTTACCCACTTTTGTTGTTCCTCAGATGATAACCTTTTCTCTAAAAAGTATTTGAGACTATCATGATTAGTTTTTACCTTGAAGTGTCTACCCATGAGATAGGGCCTCCATTGCTTGACCGCATGAAGAATAGCCATCATTTCTTTCTCATAGACAGGTTTGAGCATATCTTTTCCTTTGAATTGGTGACTCTCAAATGCAATTTTTCTTCTTTCCTTTATTAGAACTACTCCTAATCCTGATCCTGAAGCATCACATTCAACAATGAAGGTTTTTGAGAAGTTGGGAGTAGCCAAAACTAGGGTGTTGCACATGGCTTCCTTCAACTGCTCAAAGGATTTAGTGGCTACGTCTATCCAATGGAAGGCATCCTTATTTAGCAATGTAGTGAGTGGGGTTGTTATTCTACCATATCCCTGCACAAATCTTCTGTAGTACCCTATTAGTCCATAGGAACCCACGAAGATTTTTGAGATTTTTGGGCCTTGGCCATTCCACCATAGCTTTGATCTTTTGAGGATCAACTTTGACACCTTCATGGGATAAAATATGACCCAAAGTACTCTACCTCTTGTACACCAATACAACATTTGGATGGCTTTGCATACAGAGTATGTTTTTCCAAAAACTTCCAACACGTTATTTACATGTTGTAAGTCTTCTTCCCATGTCTTACTGTAAATCAATATGTCATCAAAGAAAACTAATACAAATTTCCTTAAAAACAACCTAAAAATAATGTTGATCAAGCTTTGAAAGGTTGAGGGTGCATTTGTAAGACCAAAAGGCATTACCAAAAACTCATAATGGCCCTCATGAGTCCTAAAAGCCATTTTATGAACATCTTCCTCTTTTATCCTAATTTGATGGTACCTCGAATGAAGATCTAATTTTGTGAAATAAACATCACCATGTAATTCATCAAATAAATCATCAATTACTAGGAATAGGAAACTTATCTTTGATGGTGTACTTGTTGAGTTCTCGGTAATCTAGACACATCCTCCATGTTTCATCCTTCTTACGTACCATTGACCACTGGCGAAGAATATGCACTCTGGCTATGCCTGATGATACCTGCCTTCAACATTTCCTCCACCATTTTCTCAATCTCACTTTTATGGGAATATGGGTATCTGTATGGTCTAATGTTAGGTGGTTGGCTCCCTAGAATCAACTGAATGGCATGATCATGATCCCTAACTAGTGGTAGTCCCTTTGGAATTGCATCAAAAATAGATGAGTGAGCATCCACAATCTTCTGAAGATCGGGTGGCATTGAAGACTCTGTATTTTGTACTTCTATGGAAAATAGCTTTGCTATAAAGCCATCTACTCCTTTTCTGAGAACCTTCTACATCTGATGAGAGCTAATAATATGTGGAGACTTAGCTACCATCCCATTTAATTTAATTTTCCTTCCATCTTATTTAAATCGCATGAATAATTCTTGGAAATTCATCTCTATAGTACCTAAGGTTGTGAGCCATTAGACACCCAAAACAATATTTGCCCCTCCCATAGAAATAGCAAACATAGGTGAGTCTAACATGTAGTCTCCCATGGAAAGCTTGATACTATGGCACTTTCCTATGCACTTGACTGTCCCACCATCCGCAATCATAACTTGCATTTCTGGAGTTGGATAAATAAAACAATTGAGGTACGGGCAACTAACTTACTATTTCTGAAGTTATGAGTACTCCTCGAGTCAATCAACACCGTCACCTTCTATTTTTTGAGATAGCCAATAACCTTGAGTGTTTGAGGAGTACTAATACCTGATAATGCATGGTAAGAAATTGTAGGTTGGTGATCCTCTACTTCATCTTCTACTGGTTCCTCAACCTCTCCTATAATTTCAGCTTCCTCATCATCCTCATTACCTCCATCAATATAGAACAACTTCTTCTCAGCACATTTATGTCTTGGTCCATATTTTCTATCACAGTTAAAAAATAATCCTTTTTCTCTCTTTTCTTCCATTTGTTGAGGATGTCAATCTAATTGGCCTGAGCAAATGAAGGGGAAGAGATACTACGGTCTCTGGTGTTAATGAAAGGTGGCCTCCTACTACAAAGAAATTTTTCCTCTACACGACATGCCATGATAATAGAATCAAAAATCTTGAGTGGATTAAACATACGTACCTCATGCTCAATGTGGTCCTTAAGACCCCCAAGAAACAGTCATTCAAATTCTCTTCTGGAATATTCTCCACCCTTAAGGATATGCTTTGGAATTGATGCACATAATCTTTGACTGATCTTATTTTCCGTAACTTTTCTAATTGAATAAAGTAGTTCTCTGAAACACTGGAACTATAGTGTAATTGCAACTCCTCAATAAAAATTGTCCAAGTGACACCTAGACCATTCTTATGCCTTTGAGCACATAACCATCGATACCAAACAAATTGGTCAGGGTTCAAGATATAGGGATGCCAATGTCACCTTTTGTCCTGATGGTCTTTGATGTAACTCAAAGAAGTTCTCCATTTGATTTATCCAATTCATGGGATCCTTACCATCAAATTTACGCATATCCACTTTCGGCATCATGTTCCGTGGTTGCGAACAAGTTGGATTCTGATTAGACTAGAAAAGTGATCCAACATGGTTATTTTGTCCATGATTTTGAGACTGAAGGTCCTCCTTGGTTGATATGGGCTAGATTTGGGCCATACTGGTTACCCT
Source organism: Taxus chinensis (assembly GCA_019776745.2). Taxonomy (NCBI): domain Eukaryota; kingdom Viridiplantae; phylum Streptophyta; class Pinopsida; order Cupressales; family Taxaceae; genus Taxus; species Taxus chinensis. Next base: position 137,162 of record JAHRHJ020003533.1, read on the forward strand.
TTACATGTTGCATGATATCATCCAACCGATGATTGATTTGGGCTATGTCTCCTTTAGAGGCCATCTCAGATTGTACATTTCGTAGCTCATACTCAAGTTGGCTCACCTTATGATCAACTAAGGTAAACCCTAGTGTTGAGGAATCTGTATTTACCCCTTCTGACTCCATCTCTTCAATCACTACCCCATCTTTATCTGGGGTTTTACCTAGAGTAGTTCGGATTCTTTTTTGCTCTTGTGGAAGGCCCCGCCATGATGTCAAACCTTAGGGTTTAGGGTTTTGATACAATTTTTGCCGAACAGGAAAAAACACAGAGAAGATACTAATACTATTTTTTTGAGAGATTTCTGAAAATGTAAAGAACTTGAAAATATTCCACAATTTGCACCCTAGGGAGTGATTTTATGAAAAAACCTAAATTTGTAATAACTTTTGCAAAATAAATCAAAAAAGTCTAAAATTTTAGGGAATCTTACTTTAAATTTTTCACAACTCTGGTAAAAATATCTCCCACCAATTCACTCTGGTTCGCAAATATGTGTCAGAAACAAAAAATTAGGGTTTTTTGCCCTAATTTTGGCCCAGATCGCAGCTCTGATACCACTTGTAATGAAATTACATGTATAATTAAGATTAAGAGCAATAATAGAACACCAAATAACAAAATATTTCAGAATAATGATCTCAATATGCAATTATAATAGCTTCGCCACTTCGAGGGGGCAACCTCCAAACCATATAATAAGACTCAAATGCTCAAATGATAATGAAATACTACATATAATCCCCTATATATACTATTCATATGCTATGGCCATCACCAAGGCCGACCTATTAAGCATAAGAAAGTATAAATGATATAATAAAATGATATGGTAAGCCACAAGTCGGCTACTCATATCCTAATACAAGAAATAGGTTAAGGGCGTAGCATAACTTGTGAAGGTGCGAGAGGCATTGAGTGGCAATGGTTATCAGTGACCTATTGGAGTATATGGAGGCAAGCAAACAGTGAGAGGGCCAGAAATGTGAAATTGTTGATCCTGGATGAAGCATGGTGGGATCGTGTGGATTATAATTGCTTAGTCTTTACTGAGCCCATCGTGAGTATGTTGAGATTTGTTGATATGGATCATCCATGCATGGGTGAGATTTATGATGGAATTGACTCAATGATTGAGTCAATGTAAGTACCATCATAATCATGCCAAAGATGCAAGATCCTACATAGACCTTCTTCAAATTGAAGTGTAGTCACATCTCAATGAAAGGCGGAACAAAATGACTAATCAATGTTGCATCTTCTTGCTTTTGCCTTGACTCCAAAATACTATAGCGCAGAGATCCTTTCTTTGCCTAGGAGGGTCCCATCATATAGGGATGTTGAAATTAGTGAGGGGTATAAGGCGGCATTTACTAGAATCTTCCCAGATCCAGAAGTAGAAGACATGGTTAGAGGTGAGTTTGTGAATTTAAGATATCCTCCGGGGATCAACTCTCATTAGCGCTATTCATGACACAATACAGGATGGATGCTTATTCGTGGTGGTACCTACGATGGACAAGCATATACCTACCTCATGCCACATGCAATAAAAGTTTAAATGGACAAATAAGATTTTAATTTTTTTAATTTCTTAACTCTTTCTTTTTTACTTATTATAAATTAAAAAATTGAAAAGTTTCAATTTTGCATTGACTTTGCGGCTTGCCTCAATAGGTTGCGAGTTCTTCTTCAGCTGAGAGGAATTGGGGTACATATTCATTTATCCACTCGGTTAACCGCAACAAGTTGGAACCCAAAAAAGGCAGAGGATTTGGTCTATTGTGCATTCTAACCTGCGCCTTCCATACACATAAGAAGGATGAGTACAGGAAAGGGCCAATAAAGTGTTGGTTATTTATAGATATAGACCCAGAGACTCCAAACTTGGATGTTCCCATTGTCCCAACTTTCATTGCTAGACCCGGACCTAGATATGTATTTTGCGTGCACTGCAAAGTGGGGCTAGCGGGAGCGGCATTGCTGATAGTATCTGGTTGTACACCTGGTGCTTGTGGTTCTAATGAACCACGTGATTGGTAGTGATGCTCTCATTGAAGACATTGGAGAAGATGCAGAGCCATTAGACTATTACTAATTAGAATGACTTGATGTATCTTCATTTTTGTGTTTACAATGTTACATAATACATTGTAATATTTTGATTTGAACAATGTACTGGTTATAAGTTCGAACAAGAAAAATTATCAATATGTTTTAACTTTTGGCTATTTCTCCTAAGTATATTTCAGATTTGATTAATCCATGCATGTGTAACGCTGGAATTTTGACTTACTCTTGTGTACTTTTCAAAATATTTTTAATATTTTATATGCTATATTGGACTTCACCTACCATATCATCCCAAGAATAAATTGCCATACAGAGTACCATATCATGCTTATTTGGGTACCCGTGACCCGTATTGTACCGTAGTGATGAAGAGATTCAATCATAACCTTATGCTACTTGAACATTAATGTTCAGATATCGATTACTTGTCAAACATGATATTCAAAGATAATCTGAGTCATAGCTGAGGAATCCAAAATGTTGAAAACAACAAACAATCAGAAAATGATAGAGAACAATTTACCTATTGGGTTATCTAATCCCATCAGCAACAGATATTTACGTGCAAATTATGACTTATATATGTCTTCAATGATGCCACTTTCTAAGCATGGTGGACACTAAAGATTTTTCAAGAATCATGAGTTCAGTAATTTAATAGCAATAAATGACATCCTAAACCCTTGCCTAATAAGAAATTCAAAAATTTGAATTATGAAATTGTTAAAATATCGACAACTTTGATAGTAACCCACATTGACCCAATCGGTTTCAAAGCTTTTAACTTGGAAGCAAGAAGATTTCTCGACCATTTTGTGATACACGAGATGCCAAAAAAGTATGCCCACATTGCAAGGGAACTGCATCTTTCCCTATACTAATATGATTTTAAATCTCAAGGTTAGGCATAAGATTCATTCTTTCATGGAAAAGTTTCAATGTTACAACAGAATAGAAACAGACAGATGAGCTTCTTCATCCCAATTTCTCTGGATACTCAAAGTTCAATTTCAACATATGCATGTCTAAAATACATCATTTGTACCCTAAAATTCATCAAACCATGGTAGTAAAAATGTATTGAATACTAAAAATATTCATACCCATAGAGTAAAGGCATGTAAATTATTGAGAATGGATCTGAATCAATAATGGATATTAAATATACTAGTTATGAAATTACTACTTCAGGTCATGACCTATAAATGTAGTTGTCTGAAATACAAATCGTTGTAAATTTTTTTCTATCAAATTATGAACTCCATAATTCAAGCATGGAACTCAATAATACAAACAATTCCCTTCCTGCTCCCTTTACTACTCTCATCTGGGGGTACCAGTGATTCAAGATGAATAGCATTTCTATGTTCAAATGGAGTAACAACTACTTGCATATTGTAGATGTCATAATTACAAAGAACCTAAAACTAACATTGTGCAATTAATTCACTTCAAATTTCAATCTACATTTACCACATGAAGATAAATTGGGAATGTTTTTTGACCTGTAGGGTTGTCCCATCAAGGATATTATCTCGCCAACTGAGTCCATGTATCCATCAAAAGAACATTCAAATAGGACATGTAAGGTAAAAAATGTATGATAAGCTCTCTAGAAATTGGAGTGAATTTGCAAAGTTCCATTCGCCTTTTCTAAAACTTTTAAATATCATAACAATTTCTTCATAAGTTGTAGTAATGAAAGCTTGAGTATCCAACAAATTGGGTAATGAAGTATCTCCATATAGTATTAAAGTTGATAAGATATTCTTGATTCTACATTCCTTCCATGAAAAGTTGTGCAAATAATTTTTTACCAAGTTGCTATCTGCTATTTCAATCTTTTCTCATGATATCTATTCTAAGCACTTTTAATCATAAGAGAGTCAAGCTACTAGATTGAATGAAGTGCCATGAAAAATATTTTCTTGACATTCTTTCAAATTCTATATTTTTGTGATTAATTTCAAACTTCAGAACTTTTAATATAATAAATTGAAGTTTTATGTGGAAGGGATGTATGTCTTGGAATGCATGTACATAAGAATCTAAAAATTAAAAACATAATTACAATATCTATACCTATCTTGGATTAATATGCAGAGGAGGGATAGTAAATGGAAATATATGGAAAACAAAAATAAATTCTGTACAACATTGTATGCTACCTGCATTTATCCAAAATGTGTGGGTTTGATTCTGAATATCTTCCATCTGAATGTCTCTTTTGGGACAATATGGTACTAAATAACAATTAGAGATTTCAATACTCCGCCGGCATTGTCATGAACTGTTGTTCTTACAGCACTAAAAAGCTTAACGAAGAACCTTTCATGTTGAGCAAATGTGCCAATTACGCAGGTTGCAACCAAATCATAGTCAAATCTGTAAAATTTGCTAAGATATTTCTCCCATGTTTCAATCACCAAAACAACTTCTTTCCAAATGCATACCCAGTGCTAAGTCAAAAGTTATCACTCCTCAGGTATAGAAACATTGGCACAAATATATCAACACCAGAAAACATAATTCCTTTTCAACAGTTGGAGCTTCATAGTCTTCTTAGTATGCATCGGTAGAGTTCCTTTAAAAAAAATCAATAGCTATTTGAGCATCTAATGCATGAAAAAAGGTGTTCTAAAGATGAACAATGCAATACCAAGGACGGGTAAAAAATTTTAAAATAAATAAGAAATTTTATTCAATCTCCCCAAAATTTAAAAGATATTCTTAAATGAGTTTTACATGAGACCAAGGAATTTTCTTAAAAAACTTTAGGTATTCCATGTTTTGTAATAAAAAAAACTTCACAATAACATCATTGGACTATGTATCTAAAAGCTAGAAGAACGTACTTACAGATGGTATGGAGATTTTTTATATAGTAGTGGGACACCCCAAAACACCCATTACATGATGCATAATTTAAAATGATGCATATGATAAGTACAAGGAATACAAGCAGAAAAATGAGGGTGCTCATACAACTAATACTGTAAGCAGTTGTTCAAGTTCATTTAGAAAAAAACCACCAACTCTCTACTTGTTACTAGATAAATTGCAAGTTGACAAAAAAAATCACACATTGTTTCTGTTTGCATCATACCTAGACAACTAGAATTGGTTTTCAACACAGTGTATGTGAGTTTTTCTTCTAGTGGGTCACACACATGAAGACATAGATGGAACATTCAGCTGATTATCAACAACATTGTGCAAATTGGATACATTCTCTTTGCCACAAATAATGGACACTTACAGAACATGCCAAGAGGAGTCTAACACATTCACTCCATACCTTATCGAGGAATTCTATGAATTTAAGGCCTTTTTGGAACCACACTTGCTAGATGGTAACCATAATATCATGGGTATCAGTAAACCAAAGATGTTTAAATTATATGTCAAAGACAACAAGCCCGTCATGGAGTTCAAAGCATCAATCTTGGAGTCTGTCTGGTCACACTCAATTGAGATATGGAAAATAGTGGATGGGAAACCTTTCTTTCCTAAAGGGGATCCTCCATTGGCACCCTTTAAAGAACCCAAAGAGATGGAAAACATGCAGAGAGGCATTCAGGCATACATCACACAGTGGGAAAAGAGTTCAACAGATGGTGGAGAAGCATACTATATTCCAAAGATTTCATATTGGAAAAATGTTCTACGTGCCCTAGAGAATCCCTTTGTCAATTGTAACATGATGAGAAGATATTATTTTTTACCAAAAAAAATTCGGGATAGCGCAATGTATGATCAAATAGTGGGTGCACCATGTCTTGACATGGATAGATACTATTGTCAAAATGACCTTTCAAATAAGGATATATATGTTGGACCTATTTCTGATAGACCTCGAGAGGAATTCAACCTAGTAGTGGATGTGAATGTTGGGTCAGATGATACTAGTAAGACCGACTGATGATAATGTACCTATATGGATGGGCAAGGACAGAACTAAAACTAATACAGGATGTTCACACAAACACTTAAAAGATAAGGGTACACTAGTGGGAACCCACAGGAAAAAGGAAATACAGAAAAATAAAGGTACAATGAATGCTTGTTGAAAAATCAATGGTGGCGAAAATCAAGGGATGAATTAGATATTGAGTATAGACAACATCATCTGGGCATGGATTCCAAGAAAAAATGGAAAGGACATCAGGGTCACATTACAAATAGAACAAAATCGGGGTCATGAAGCAATCCAAGCAATACCTTGGAAGCACAAATTCAAGAACAATAATTAATACCCAACAGACGCACCAAGGGATCAATGCTTATGTAATTTTATGTAATTTTCTCGAAGGATTGATTTCCTATGGAAATACATTTTCAAATCCATTTCCTCAAAACAACTTATTTAATGTAATTCTTAACTCTTTGTTGTTCTTTATGATTTATGGAATGGAAAAGCATAAAAGTAGTTGAATTTATCACACGAAACTTGCATATTTACAATATCATGGTCTTTTTTTATATAGATTTATATAAAAATTATATCAATATATAATATACATAAAATATTAAATAATATAAATTTGAAGAATTTCAATAACTACTGTTTTGTATTTTTTAAAGGGAAATATTATAAAATTACCATTATCTAAAAATTGCTTGACAGGCATAAGTGGCCATCAAATTTAACCCTGAAGGGATGATGTAACTTTGTGGCACCTAAGCTTATGTAACTTAGCGCCGGCTAGTTTTATGTATCTTAGCATTTGGTAGGCTTATGAAACTTTCTACCGGTAGGCTAGTGTAACTTTCCAGCCACTAGGATTATTTCACCTAGATGAATATACTCTTGTGTAAGTTAGTGACCACTAGGTTTATTTAAGTTAACAACCTATACGCTTATGTAAGATAGCGATCCGCTAGGCTTATGTAAGTTAGCAGCCTATACGCTTATGTAAGATAACAGATGCTAGGATTATCAAGGTATTATGTAACTTAGAGGCCGAAAGGATTATGTAACTTAGTGGCTGCAAGGCAAATGTAACTTAGTGGCCGTAAGACAAGATGTAACTTTGACCCCACTAGGCTAATTTCACCTAGCATGTTCTTTCATCATGTAAGCTAGAAACCGCTAGGCTTATTGAAGATAGCGAGGCTTATGTAAGATAACAACCAGGCTTATGTAAGATAGTGGCCTCTTGGCTTATGTGGGGGATTCAAATAATAACAAAAGAGAAATCCTAAAATAGTGAAACTAAAATCCAAAAATGCAGGATTTATAAATTAGATTACAATAGTGGTGAACTAATGGAATCTGGATAGGATTTAGTGCTATTAGAATCCAATAGTAGTGAAATCTGGAATCCAATAATAGCGATATTGGAATCCAATAATAGTGAAATTGGAACTAGAATAATTTAATAATGATCAATATTGGAATGCAAGGTATTGCTACAGCACTGTGGACGGATCTACACTTTAATAGTAATCCATCGGAATCTAGCGGATATGAGAGGGAAAACACTTGGACATCCAGAGGGATATGCAAAAATCAGAGATGGATTTCACAATACATTTGAAATAATGGAGTCACAATTCAGTGCAGAATACAGAGGCTCACGAATCTCTAGTGAAATAATTGAGTTATTACTGTTCTAAGTGTGATTTTTGAACTTGAAATATGTGTTTTTCACATATGTGAAGTGTGTCACCAACTTTATGTGGATGTTATAATTGATGTCAATATTTAATTTTAGCAATGTAAGAATAATAAACTAAATCCACAAAAAAAAACATTATACAACATCCCTGAAAGCCATACATTTAAAAAGATGCCAAAACATTAAAAAATTCAAAATAGGACCATGAGCGGTAATCTGTAAAACATTCAAACATCCCTAAATCCAAAAATATTGAAAAATCGAAAAACATTTAAAATAAATCAAATAATTGAAATCTAGAAAAATTCAAGGTAATCACAATAATCCTAAGTAAAATCAAGTCACATGTAAAATCTCCAAACAATAAAAAGATGTCAACAAAATCAAACTTTTCACTAGGCTTATTCTCACCTATTATGCACTTTCATCCTATGACTATCAAACAAAAACCATCTTAGGCTCTCATTGAGCAGAAAATTCTTATGTAATATTCTTGAGGGCTAATGTCAAATAGCAATCATCTCCCTCACGTGTATTCTAAGATGGATGGTAATATTTGGCTCTATGTGGGTGATTCAAATCCCTAACAAAATAGATATCCTAAAATAGTTGGGGGAAACTGATCCAAAAATTGGGATCTATACATTGGATTACAATTAGTGAACTTGGATCCAATGAAGAGTGCTACTTGATCCCAATCTTTCATTCTAATCCAATCCCCTTGATTGGAATCCAATAATCGTGACAATATTGGAATCTGATAATAAATCTAATTCCAATTATGACACTATTGGAACAAAGTGTGGGAAAAAATTAATTATGAAATTTATTTATAGTTGATATAGGACAATCATTTATATTCTTGCTTCACTAATTACACATATTTCAATTATGCCAATATGGGTTCAATTTATAGCCATGATGTCATAATTTTATTGTGCATATTGGATTTTCTTTACTTTTTCTCTTTTGTTATCTTTGGGACCAAGGGTTTATAAGTATTTTATTACCATTTTGGCTCATTTATAGCCATGGTGTATACATGGCTTACTATGTATATTGGGTTTGACAGATTTTTTGATGTTTTACCTTGTTTTTTGTGTGTTTGTGTTTATTTACACATATAACGGGTTAAAAATTCATGGTTATTTAATACATCATGGTCCCAACTCACATTGTACAACATCAAAAATAAGGTATATTTGAAATTCACATATCTTAAATAGAATCTCATGAATCCCTATGATAAAAAATCATTCTCACCATCCTCTTTCCTAAAAATTCTCTCTGAGTTGTCATCCACCTTCACCTTCCTCCTATCAAGTGGATATCCACCACTATATCATGTCACCCATCAACTTGAGGGGGCACTTCCTTAGCATCCATACTCCCTGGGGTGTCTAAATTCTTCACCATGGAATATCAAGTAGGTCCAATGTAACAATCCCCTTTAATAAAATTTTATGCTATTAATTATTTTAAACACACAATAATTAAAATCCATCACTAATTAAATGTTTACAATCCATATAATAACAAATGATAACCATGTGCAACTATAAGAATAGGTCAAATAGATCTACCTGACCCCCTTAATTCACCTCTAACCAAGTGTGTATAACTTATATACATTAATTAAAACCTTTCTAACATGCATTGAAAACTAATCATTTTTATACCCTTAGAACAACAGTCTAATCCCATGTATGCTCGACCTATGTCACTTAGTGGGGTGCTAGGCGCTCACCCGAGGCATGACGCAGGTGCCAAGCCCCTGAACAAGAATTTATGTGAGTTGTGTAAGAATACATAATTAATGATAGATTTAGATTGGCAAGAAATAAAATTTAACTATGTCATTCATTTTGATAACTTAGGATGAGTACCTATTATATTGGTGCATCCATTCAGCTAACAAAAGAGAAGTATCAAAGGAAGGAATACATAACTGATTCATAACAAAAAGGAAATGCAACTAGGGTTTATGCTCTTGAACAACATATATTCTTTAGAACAAAACCTTATATTCATGTTAATCAGTTAAATAACCACATGTATATTCATTAAGGCCATAAAAGACCAATATAACAAGTGCAGATCAGATTCGTGCATCAAGAACCTAAGTTATGCTTTCCACATTACAAAAAACCCATTACAGACTCATCCCCCCTAAACATGCCATTTCACCTATAGTCCTCCTAAAGAGGACCTTAACCTATAGAACCCACTATTATATCTACATATCTTTTCCTATCCAAATGTTATATGATTCCCCTTTGATTTTCTTTTATTCTACCTGAGCATCTCTATATATAGCTTTAGTCTCCACTGTCATGCCTACATTTTCCTGAGATAACATATCAATTACCAGTTAGTTTCCATGTACACTTCCTCTAATGTCTGACAGCATCTGGCTTCCTTTGCATCTAATATTTTCACTCTTTGTAATAATGTCTTTCTTGGATCCTTCAAAATTGCAACAATGCATGGAATATTCCTTTCTTGTCAAAACCATACAGCTTCTAGGTTGGCACCTTATCCACTTCACATGCTAGGCAGGTCATCACTAGAATTCTCATGTGCTAACCAAAACGCCAAATATGGCTCATAGTCCCAACAACCTTTCTTTCCTTTCATGCACACTGTGTGTTCTGTTAGGCAACCCATACTAAAACCCATGTCTTGCGTGCTTTCACCCCGCGCTCCCTTCTATCAAATCCAGGTCATGCACACCCATGTGTTTTCTTGTACTTATCCAATATTCTGGGGCCCAACATCACCCTACACTACCTCAGTTCTCTATCCTCAGAAACAATTCTGGGTTTAGATGAATGGAAAGAATCTTGCAGGCCTTTAAAGAGTGGGTACACCGAATGAAGGAATGAATAATTGGGAGATAGAATGAAAGAATGGGTCAATGAAAGAGAACAATGTGTCTTCATGAAGGATTGAGAGGTAAATCCTTCCCTATTTATGCCTCTATTTTTTCCCAAGCGTCAACCTTGCTTTTGCACATATGCTGATCAGAGGTCTTCCAACTAGGGCACTCACCCCCCTAAAAAATTAGTTCCTCCCCTTTAGCACTCAACTTGTCTCTAAAAATACTCAACATGAATTGTTTATACAACCAAGTCACAATTAATTGTAAAACTATCTATGCAGGTGATTAATGGGGAGTATAATTATTTTAGCTCGGCTATTTGATCGATCCTCACAAGATCTTGATAGCTTTTGACTTCTTTTCTACCTTGGATAAAGATTTTCTCCCTTTCTGCTATATTTCCCTTATTTTTCTCTTGAAACTCCTTGAGTTCCATTTCATGTGTAGTGACTAGGATGCTTTCCACTCGATCCCTATCAGCGCAATTGTCATATGCAACTTCAACAACTTATGTGGTGGCCTTTATTTCTGCAAGGAGTTTGGTATATCAAGCAACAATCTTGACAACCTTCATCTTCTCATCCTTTTCTTGGTGCGCAAATGCCTCTTCTATAGATTCTAAAGTGAGTGTTTATCTTTCCATTTTGAGGATGTGAGTCAAATCCTCCAGAAACTACAAGGTTGATTCATATTTTTGCTCGGGGTGGCACTAGGTTGGGATGCTTTCAGAAAAAAACATACATTATCATCTCAATTTTCTTGTGTAATCCACACACCATTTCCTTCTATTCTTATTATAAAAACACAATAATGGAATCAAACACATAATTGAAATAAATTGGTAACCAATACATGTGAAGCTGTCTCTTTGTTGATGACTAACAAGAGATGTTGATCTACCTCCTCCCTCCTTTACCTCCTACCTCCATCTGAAAGTTATCTAAAGAAGAAGTCTTCATAATCATAACCACTGAAATCACCCTCTGGTTCTTCCTTATCATCATCTTCTTCTTCATCAGAAATCATGGCATTTTCACTTAATTTTTCCATCAAGTAATATCTTTCTCTTTTCATGCATTTCTGGAAAGGGTCCAGATTGTTGGAATAATAACAAAATGCTAGTTTCTTGGTATATCTATAAGGATCCTTCTTGAATCTTCCTTTATATATGACCTATTTTACCAAAATTGTTGTTTCTTTGAAACATATTCTTATTTGTTCTATTTTAGTCCTCCATGAGAGATGAAATCAAGCTTCTAAACTAGGATTTACTTGACTCAAAGTTAAACATAGTGGTAGAAACTGGGTGGCATAGTATTTACAACTATTGGCCTTTTGCATAATGATCTCGTACATCAATTTTATTCCATCTAGTTGATTTGAAATAGAACAAAATATTATGTGATCAAACCATACTTCACCGCTCGCATCTTTACCGAAATAGTTTTATTGGAGTGTAACCTTGTGCCTCCCTGTTTGGATCCAAATAGCTTGTCAAAAGTAGTCAATATGAAATTGGAACTTTTTGATAAATCAATATGATGCCAAGTAACGCATCAGACAATTTCAAGACAATAATTTCTATGCTTTCCTATCTTGCTTCCCAGTTGGTGGCTTCAATCAACATCAGTTGGTTTTTAAAGTTACCTTCAACAAATTTCCAAAGTTTTTAGGACAAAAGTAATTAACTCACACTCGCCATGTGTGAATTATTTTCATTAAATTTTTGTAAGGGATTTCCATATGGATGTTGACCTCAGTCAAAAAGAACCCTTACATTCAAAGTAAATGTTACTTTCAATTGGTAGCAGAAAGCATATGGATCAATGCAAAGATCTTGAAAAAAACATACATTTTCAAAAAAAACATCAACCTCAATCTGAGTTAAAGGTGAAAGATATGATACTTCCAAGTTCTAAGTTGACATCTTTCTGGAACCTTCTTAATGGAGTCAAAACCCAATGAAACCATGTTCATGAGACGAGATGTATGTCCTAAAGACCAATTTTGATAGTAAAGTT